>JAODKL010000135.1:24283607-24303364 GCA_026780765.1 Petrocephalus schoutedeni
TAGCGATTTTAATCTATGTACTTGTATGCTATTGGCTAGCCTTGGCATTGTAAAGTGTGTTTTATCTTTTGTAAAATAAATTGGTAAAATCTAAACTGTCAGGTGTTTGGGTGTGTGGAGCGACTCATACCAGCACAACCAGTCGGGACCAGATCAGAGGGTCCTGGTGCCCTATCATAACATCAGGTGGCGTAGTCAAGGTTTACAAGGGGTATTGGGGGTTTTGGGATTGGGCTACCCATTGGGTCAAAACAGGGTTTCTTTGCTACCTGCCCCCATTCCCTTAAGTGTGGCATCTGGGCTGCATGACGTAGCCTTGACATTGGTAAGAGAACTGGAAGACACTTATTTGGTAATACATTATTTGGTATTGATAACTGAAACAATTCATATGTGTATATATGCAGGTTCATGTATTGAGGTACAATAACCTCATAATGCCAAACAGTACACCCTCTAGGGATGGGTACAGCACTTTTATTGCCTTGCTCTGTGTTTTTACAGGACACAAAATAATACTAGAGTGAAATATAAATATTAAATTCCTTGTTTTTTTCAGTTTCAAAATAAGAATCTCTTGTAGGTACTGCTCATGTTTTTTTTCCTTCAGAATGTTTGCTTCCAGAACAACTTATCTAGGTGGGTATCGCAATGTCCATCTCATCTGGTAGGTTCTTCAAACCACCTGCACACACTTGCCATTCCTGGGTCATTTCAAGTCACGCTGAGGAGCAGCCTTCAAGGAGAGAAGCTTCGTGTTCTTCGATCCCAGCCCAAAGTTGGACAGTCCGCTTAGAGCCCTAAACCCTGATTTGGCTGCCATGGATTCTCCTGCTTTGGGAACCCTGTTTTTACCTTGTCACAGTAAAGCACAGAGATGCCACAGCGGCCCTGATGGTCCAAACACACTAGCAAGGCGTATTTCTACAAGATGCTACTGTATGAAAAATAACCCTATGTGGCTTCAGTTTCTATGCCCGAACAACAGCTATTTTCAGCCTTGTTTTAATTATGCAAGGATGCGGTGTCAGGAAGCAGGGGCTGGTTCAGCTACCTTGCTCTCATGTGGGAGGTCTTCCAGAAATACTGACACCTCAAGGTTACTGCAGCACTGTTGGTCATGGCTAACCCCCAGGTCCTGAGCAGTGGCTTAGCTGCCATCAATTCTGAAATTTCCAGTTTGTGAAGGATGGAGAGAGTGTTTCCAGTGCCTGAAGGAGCTATAGGTTAGCTGAGAAAGGGGAAAACATCATTTCAGCTGCTGTACTGTATATTTCAAGCTTATTTCAGCTTGATTTATTTGGACCAGGACAGAGCTCCCTGAGGTGTTGCAGCAGTAGCCCTGACAGCTGCCACAAACAGGGGGCAGCACACACCATCCTCCCAAAGACAGGAAAAGCAGGAAACCGGTAGAACGGAACTGAGTTCACATGTGAACACGAACAACATTAGTTTCAAGAGGTCTGACTCAGGCCTCTTCAAAGCCTGACGCGGTGTGTCAGCACATCGGAATAGAAATACTAATGACAGTTCCTTATTTGTAATTATTAGTTTCTATAGTTCTCTGTGATTGTTATGGTGTGTCCTGAGCAATTACTGGATAAACTTCCTTCATGAATGAATTGCTTAAATGACAGGTTTTGGGAAATTGTCAATTTAATCATTGGAAAATAGTTTTCTATATAATAGAATTATGGTGTTCTGCCAGGAAGCTTCACTAAATTCAGATGCGCACGGAAGTATCCGCTACAGAGCAGTAGCTTACATAAACTGCTGGTCTGAAGTTCACATTCTGGTTGTGCCAAATTATATTTAAGACCTTGTGCTCTACATGGATTATTTGACATCTGGACCTGTGTTAAGAAACTAATGTGAGTGATCTGTGACTATATTGGATTAATCAGGCATCAGAAATTGATTAGTTTGTCTTAGTTGATTCCAATTTAATAAGACCCCCATTGCATTTTCTCCTCATTATTTTTTATGCCTCACTGTGAACACCAAACCACGCTTGAGTTTAGCAGCCAACTGCAAAGGTTCACAATCAGCCAGTTTATAGCTTTATTTTGACTCGGACCTAAAAACAGAAAGATGATACTTTAAAGAGACATCAACAGGTTTGTTATTTCATTTCACAAAAAATTGCATGAATCATGTTATAAACCACAATAGTAACTCTGTAAGTACCCTATCACATATAATTCTTACGTTGAGGTTCACGTCTTGATGTTGGAAGAATTTGATGACCAAAAGTAAGCAACTGCAACTTTTGCTTAAATATGCTTGACAAAAATGATTCATTAAGCAGAAATTGGAGTGTAACAAAAGTCAAGTGGAAAGGAGAATAACTTGTAGGCATTTGACATACAGAAATTAATTCAATATAAAAGGCCTTTAATTGCAGTTATTTTTAAAACTAAATGTCAAACCAGAGGAGATAATTCTAACAAATAACTGGCAAATTGTTGCTCTCTAAAATTTGTAGGTATGGAGTAAAATGCAACTGCATTTGAAACTGAACACACAGTAAGAGTCTATTACAGCTGCTGTATGGTTTTATAATCATGTAAATGACTGTAAAACCATGTAAATCATGTAAATGACCCTACAAAGGAAAATTCAGTTTTGTCATTGGACATGCATTATGAAAAAACAAATTCTCAATTTGTATATTCATTGCATTTTAAACATTACTATTTTGATGCATTTTGTTTGGGGTTATGTACAGTATTGCTGTGTGTACAAAAAAAACACGTGGGTAACTCAATAGTGCTCAGAATTCCAGGAAACAAATATTTAAGCCTCAGGACAAACTGTCTCATGGTTTGAATCAAGTGGTATAGAGGCAGTCATTTTAAGGCTTCGATTAGCTTGTTAAAAATAACTAATAATTCATAATTACTAAGTTAGCAAGTTATAATTACGACATACATCCTCTTACTAATTCAGTCTGGGACATCACTTTTTTACATATTGACATCTGCTTTCCACAGAGAAATAATACAGTATCTTGCCTTGCCGGCTATCTTTACTGTACATCCTGCCTAACCCTATCCATAACCCTCTGGTAAACCAAAACAGGTTCACTCTATGGAAATTATGAAAATGGAAATAAGTGATTATGACCCGTTTTGAGAGTGGCATGGTGACGCAGAGGAGACCACTGTTGCATGATACCTCTGGGCTGTGTCTTTGTGACATTGAGTTTGCATGTCCTCCTGACATCCAAAAAATGTAACAGATATGCTAAAAACTGTTATTCTAGATGCTTTCTGATGTGCTCACAAGCTGCTTGCTGTGAACTGCTGCTGTGATTAAGTCAAATACACAAATATCAGGCCACATTTTCTCTTTGGATGCCTTCACACATGACCAGGGTCTTAAGAT
The DNA here is from genome assembly GCA_026780765.1 of Petrocephalus schoutedeni. NCBI lineage: Eukaryota > Metazoa > Chordata > Actinopteri > Osteoglossiformes > Mormyridae > Petrocephalus > Petrocephalus schoutedeni. The sequence continues at coordinate 24,286,995 of JAODKL010000135.1, forward strand.
AAACAACTCCTAAATTAGTGGAAGTGTTGCTGTTCCAACAAGCCCTAAAAAACAAAATGTACTAATGATAGAATGAAGTACACGGTGGCCCTCAGAAGTGACTTTAAGCAACTATTTTTAGCCCTTTTGTCTCTGAGAGGAGTCTTTAAAAGAGCTACAGTATTTTAACAAATTGTATCCACCTGTTTCTAAGTATACAGTTTTATACAAATACTCAGTTGTTTTGGCTAGGTTGTTAAATTTCATTCCAAGTGAGAGGGAGCTATTATCGGTTGGCTTTGCTTTGCCCCATATTAAGCATGCAGCTTTTCTCTGTTCAGCTAACAGGTGACAGTTTTACCTTTGCTTATCTAATTTAATTGCTTAGCAGACAGGACTTGTCACGGCCGGATCGCGATCGACGACCCATGACGCAGGCGGTTTCAGAAATAAGACGTTTTATTCCGAAAGGACACAGGATTTGGAACACAGGGGCACCAATGGAGACCGTAAACTGGTGTATGGAGGCATGCACCTCTGATACACACAACAACCGACGACGAGGACTGAACACGGGCGGACTAAATACACCAGACATCACGGATGGAACACGGGGCAGCTGGGAACAATCAAGAAACAATCGGGAAACATACTCATGTGGGGAACAAGGGGCGTGGCACAACAGGAACACATGGACAGATCGTGACAGGACTTTTTTGCCGTTTATAGCACTGTAAGATTCCAGTCAATTAAATTTTGGTCACCTGGCTTCAACTCAGCAACACATAGGAGCAAACTAGTGACAGTGTGTAAATACAGCCTGTGTTTAATCTCCAGCCCTGGGAAATGATTTAATCGAGTCGACGTAACTGTCAGACATCATTTGCCTCAGTCTGGTAGAACCTAGTAAATGTCACACCCTGGAAGGGCATACAGATATGCAAGACTGACCTCTCAATCTCATTATGAAACAACTGTTTCTTTTTTACTCTGCTGTGGTATATGTTTCCAGTTGTCCTAGGTAGGCCTGTCGCAGAAGGTGAGTGGCTCAGCAGGCTAAGTCTCTGTGCCCGCCAATGGAAAATCACTAGTTCAGCCCCTGCCTCAGTGGAATAGTCACATGTCCTTGGGCCCTTAAGCGAGCTCCTTAATCCCCAGCTCCAGCAAGACCGCACGTTGGCTGACCCTGTGCTGTAACCCCGAGCTGTGCAGAGCAAGATCGGGTAGGTGGAGAATTCCAATGTGCTCGTGAAACTTTGCAAATTTATCATTTTTTTATCATTTATCAGAAGATACGGGCGCAAGACAGGGCATCAGTCCATCACAGGGCACACACACACAAACACACCAGCACACAACTTAGACAAGTCAACCTAATTCACCGTAGCATGCTTGTGATTGTTGGGGGGGGGGGGGGGAGTCATACAACATTGTGGGGAAAAGATGCACCCACATAATGCAGATATTCAAACCCTGGCCCCAGAGCACCACGGTGTCAACCACCAATTACAATCACAGATCGATTTGTCACGGCTTGATGGAAATTAAGATAGTTATGGGAAAAAAGGACATTCATAATAAAGTGCGCTGCAGTAACCTGTCAGGTGCTGGTTTAACCCACTTAACACTGATTCCTTCATTGGTTTAACAGTCAGTGATTAAGTTTACCTACGCCCTGAGCTTCACAGCCGGCTTTGTCCCTTCCCTCCATCAATGCTTATACTTGCTGACTTCCACTGTGAAATTGTCACTATACCAGCTGCTGCCCAGCTGCCAGCATTCACGCTGGCTGTGGCAGTGAAGGTGGGCATCAGGGCAGTAGGAGAGCCAAGTCGAACAGAGGACCCTGATGATCCCTAGGTCAGCCTGTTGAGGTGGCTGCGAATCGGCCTTCTTTAACCATACTGCACCTTGCACTCTGTATCCTGCCTAACATTTAGTAGCCGCCCATTACGTTTCATGGTTCTTACCTGCACCTTCCTGCACCTGACCCCATGCTATATTCACACTAGATTCCTAAGCTAGGTGCTAAACATCATCATGTCTGTGCTAATGAGGCTTCAGTTATTCTAATAGTCTAATTTAGCTGATAATGCATCTTTTAATGGGAACCCCTTTCACTGCTCACCCTTAAACTCCTTTTGTGCTGCCGACTCCACGGTAACGGGGCTGACGCAGAGGCAGCAGTGATAAGCATTCGGCGCACAGAAAAAGCTTGTCATTGTCTTTGTGCAGCTATGATTACTCCCAGCACTGTTCATTCCCAGTGCAAATGGCTGAGATGCTGTCAGAGCCAAATATTTTTGGAATAAGTTGGCTTTCAATTCTTTTAAATGTTCCATTTCCTTCTTCTGGAACTGATTAATAACTAAATAAAACATTTGAAAAAAGCTCTCAATAGAAAGAATATATGATGATTTTAGTTCTTCACTGGACTTCTGTGAAGTATGTCTTTTTTGTTGTTAATATTAAATGTGGCTGATTAAGAAGCTAGCCTGATGAATATCTTTGTGTTACAAACAAGGTGTATGAAAAAGAGAGGTTCAAAAATTCTAAGTATGAAAAAGTCAGCTTACGAAGTAGAGAAAGCAAAGGTGAAAGCTAGGGGAAGAAGATGCACTTACGATGCACTTATACGATCATTTATGAGCTCTTTGATTATACCAAAATATTCATTTTCAGTAAGACCATTATTTTCACTTTTCAGCTTCCTCTTTCGCTTAGACAGTATTAGCACATAACTTAAAAACTCCCATCAATACGTCATATTTGTCTTTAATTATGCTTTAAAAAGGAATTCTCACAAGCTTCACTGTAGCTGTCAAGCAAGAAAAATGCTAAAATTGACATGCTATTCCATAAAGGGAGATCATTTCTCTGCAGAATCTATGATGAATAAACCCTCTTTTCATGTCTTCTGATAATTGTACAAGGGAGAAGCGAGTGTTAATGACATCGCCTACAGCTCAGTGAGGAGACGTGTTGCCTCTGGCAACAGACAAACCCAGGGGATGCTCAGCGAGCCATTGCTGTCTAATGATAAAGCTTCACTGGCACACAGCTTTCTGGACAGAACAGAGACTGAGAGTCACAGAGCCTACAGTGGCTGTGCTTCGATTAGCATTGATGGATAGCACATGCCTGTGGCTTGACTTGTGACTTAATGCTCTCTAGAGCAGTGGCTGTCTGTCTAGGGTGCAGGCTGATAATAGCAATGAGTAAAATGTTAACTGTCATTTGCCTGAATGGCTTTGGATAGACGGCAGCTGCCCCCTGCCACAATCCTGACCAGGATACAGTAAGTGGTTAGTGGAAGGATGGATGGATGGATGGATGGATTGATGGATGGATGGATGGGTTTTTGGTTCCGGGCCTATGGTGCTCCCTGGTGTGTGACTGTGACTGTGCATACTTCCTCCAGACTGTCCCCTGCTTTGTGCCCTGTGTTTCCTGGGAAAGTTTCCATGTATGACCCTGTACTGGATAATTGGTGATTGAAGATGCATAAATAGACATTTCAGTTGTTTATCTTCTTAAAGTAAATGTCTATAGCTTGAACACTATTACCAATTCAGGATCATGGTGATCCTGGAAGTTGTCTCAGATTGAGTACACTGTTGACAAGGTACCAGTCCTTCATATCTGTGGACCTTAAGGGGAAATAGTGTCAGCCGAGCCCAGATCTCCCCAGAGTGAGGCAGTACCCTATCATCCTCCCCAGTGTGAGACAGTACTTTATCATCCTCGCCAAATTGAGGCAACACCTTATCATCCACCCCAGAGTGAGACAGTACTCTATCATCCTCCCCAGAGTGAGACAGCACCCTATCATCCTCCCCAGAGTGAGGCAGTACTCTATCATCCTCCCCAGGGTGAGGCAGTACTCTATTATCCTCCCCAGGGTGAGACAGTACTCTATCATCCTCCCCAGAGTGAGACAGCACCCTATCATCCTCCCCAGAGTAGGGCAGTACTCTATCATCGTCCCCAGAGTGAGGCAGTACTCTATCATCCTCCCCAGGGTGAGGCAGTACTCTATTATCCTCCCCAGGGTGAAACAGTACTCTATTATCCTCCCCAGAGTGAAGCAGTACCTTAATATCCTCCCCAGAGTGAGGCAGTATCTTTCATACTCACCAGAGTGAGGCAGTACTCTATCATCCACCCCAGAGTGAGACAGTACTCTATCATCCTTCCCAGAGTGAGGCAGTACCTTATCATCCACCCCATAGTGAGACAGTACTCTATCATCCTCCCCAGAGTGAGCCAGCACCCTACCATCCTCCCCAGAGTGAGGCAGTACTATATCATCCTCCCCAGAGTGAAACAGTACTCTATCATCCTCCCCAGAGTGAGGCAGTATCTAATCATACTCGCCAGAGTGAGGCAGCACCTTTTCATCTTCCCCAGTGTTAGACAGTACTCTATCATCCTCGCCAAAGTGTGGCAGCACCTTGTCATACCCGCCAGAGTGAGGCAGTACTCTATCATCCTCCCCAGAGTGAGGCAGTACTCTATCATCCTCCCCAGAGTGAGGCAGTACCTTATGATCCTCCACAGAGTGAGGCAGTACTCTATCATCCTCCCCAGAGGCAATACCTTATCATCCACCCCAGAGTGAGACAGTACTCTATCATGCTCTCCAGAGTGAGACAGCACCCTATCATCCTCCCCAGAGTGAGGCAGTACCCCATCACCCTCCCCAGAGTGAGGCAGTACCCTATTATCCTCTCTAGAGTGAGGCAGTAAACTATCATCCTCCCTAAAGTCATGTGGTGCCCAATCATCTTCCCTAAATTTAGGCAGTACTCTATCATCATCCTCAGAGTTTGGCAGTACCCAGTCAGCCTCCCTAGAGTGAGGCAGTATCCTATCATCTTCCCTAGAGTGAGGCAGTACCCCACCATCCTCCCCAGAGTGATGCAGTAAATGTAAAACTTGCATTTACTTACTGCTGACTTTCTTTCCTAAGGAATTGTTAATTCTGTCACTTTAATGCCAGGACAGTTTCCTCCTCAATGTATCAACAACCTTCTCACCCCCCATATGTACATATGTGTTTAGTCCTGGACTCTAGCACTACCTCCACTTTCTGCAGGTTTTTCACCAAGGATATTTAAGATGATTATTTAATATTTAATGTTTTTTAATATGTCATATCTTGTCTCTCCTCTTACTTGTTTTACTTATACAAACATGTTCTGAGAGCAGATCGAAAAATGATTGGTTCAGAGAGATAACCCATCAGATATTGTGTCAGCTCTCAGAGCAACGAATCAGATGTCTAGGTCAATGATTTTTGTACTTGCTTGAACAATGATTTTTGTACTTGCTTGTACTTTTTACTTGCTTGAACAATCCTCCTCTACAATCAGATTGGTTATCTCCAATAATTTTTTGTTCTGCCTTCAGAGCATGTTTGTGTAAGTAAAACTCCCACTAGCTTTCACTGCACATTGTACTCAATATAAATGTGCATGTGATAAATAAAACTTTTTTACTTGAAATGTGTTTTACCTTGAATAACATATTCTAATCTGACTATTGGTCAGGTGATCACTTAAATCATATGTCAGTAGCACAGAAATGTTTATTGAATCTGAAAATGGTAGCATGATGGTAGCAGTGGTTCAGTCAAGCAGAGTGACCAGCTGTCTTTCATCTCTGTTTTTCCTCATCAGAGTCACATATTCATACACAACATTACAGCTCCCAGTGCTGGAATTCACATGCCAGGTCACAGCTAGACTGCACACTGCCGGAGATGTTTATTCCCTTGAAGTTATACCATTAAAAAATGAAGAGAATGCAGTACGGGTGACGTGCAATGGAGATGAGAGCAGTAGTCAGTGGTGTAGTTGTGGAGGTTTTAAAATTCAGGTGAGGGCTGTGTACCTTTGTGCAATGAGCTGAACCTGGCAGCTTTCATTGAAATGTTGCTATTGTCATTTATTTTGTTTAGAATCATCAGCTAAGCATCACATTGAAACCCATCTGACCAGATGGAAACTCAAAGCTGTTTGCTGACCGTAGTCTAGGTTGACAGTTGAAAATCCTATTTGATCATCAAAATGCTTCAAAGGTTCAAAAGCAAACACATTTCCAAATTTCTGACCCGATAGAAATCTGTGGGTCAGACATGCTCGCTTATGGTCAACATCGCTCTGTGGAAAAGCATGAGCCTCCTCCATATTATTATTTTTGGCACGAAAGACACTAACAGCAGGCAGTTGTTTGCGGATGAGTGAGAAGCTGTTTATGCAAACATAGAATCATAAATGTATGCAGTGGGGATCAGGAAAATTAAGCGAAAACGCAAATGGAGTGAGGCCACTCTTCCCATCTTGTTGCTTTTCATATTTATGAAATGCTCTGATTTTGTCTGGTACAGATTTGAACTGACTTAAGGACTGCCTCTCTACCCCACTACCAGAAAGCTTATAGCTGGAAACCTCAGTGCATTGTGAAGGGACATTTTCTAACTCCTGTAGTGCTTTCCATCTAGATTCCATTAAAGACATTTCTGAATTCAGGTTTAATCTTTTCTCGAGTGCATAAAACAAGTAAATTCTTCCACATGTGCTTCCTTCAGACTAAACAATGAATAATTCGCTGCTAACACTAATCCAGACAGACACCATTGCTGATTCACATCAAAATTGTTTTTTGATTGTCTGAACACGCAGTCACAGCGCCTGACATATTTAGTGCACAATGACTGAAATACAGGTGAGAGTACTGCTGAACTTTACCCAAGGAATAATGTTTTATTGAGATTTGATCAGGAACATATTAAACATTTGTTAGATTAATAATGGCTTTCATCTACATAATGAACTGACACCAATTTAAATGTTAACCTGACTGAAAAGATATGAATTCTAATAATGTTGAGAAGTGGAAACAAATCATTTCCAAATCTGCTATATGTCGAAGGAACAAAAGAATATCAGCATAACTACTAATCTGATTAGTCACTGCCTTTGACCATTGTCAATAATAGCACCAGTCCACAGTATGAGCCCAATTAGCCTTGGATAGAGGTTGCAAAGGAAGCTTGCCATCATTATCAAAGTTAGAGATCACAGTCAAATGCTGCAATTTAACATGAGTAAGTCAAATCAGAGGCAAGTAGCCAAAGTGACTATATTATAATCACATGCATGGTAACACTTTACTTGATAGGCCATAAATGCTTAGTAATGACTGTTACAGATGAACCTATCATGAGCAAATACAGTCCCCAAATGAGGTATGAAATGCATCATATTTCATTAATGATGAAGAAACATGAGATCAGTACTTCACTTGTGTTACTCATCACTAGTACCTTCGGTAGTTCCTTCAGTAGTTCAAAAAGGTTTCAGAATTAACAGAAATAGCAACAAATGTAGTAATTGCTTGAAATAAATGATATGTCATAATTATTTAACAATGAATTAACATGAGATCAGTATGTACTTAAGACTTAGTTTGTGGCTATTTAATACATAAGCAATAGCATAATGCTATACTATTTATGCCCCATCAAGTAAAGCGTTATCACATACGTTTAATATACATATGTTCCGATAAACTTATCCACTGGCGTCCATCCGGGTTCTTGGTCCTCTCTTGTTCTCCCTCTATACTAAATCTCTTGGTGAGGTCATATCTTTACATAGGCTTTCATACCACTGCTAAGCAGATGACACTCAACTCATCCTCTCCTTCCCTTCCTCAGACACCGATGGTTGCCTACAAAGCCAAAAATGATCCTGCACCCTCCTACCTAAGAGACCTCATCACACCCCACACTGTACCTCGATCTATCTGATCTTCCAACACTGCTTAACTGGTCCCACCATCTCTCAAGGCACAAGGAAGACATGCATCTAGGGTCTTTTCTGTTATGGCACTTAGTTAGTGGAATGAACTCCCCCTAAATCACTGGGCAACGACTAAAGCCCTACCTCTTTCAGAAATACTTGGATTAGCATTTCTGTATTATAATGTTTTAAAAAAAACTGTATTTTCCCAACAGAGTATTAGACAGATAGCATTCTTAGCCTGGGTTTTATTGAACCAGTAGTATCAGAAAATATTTACAAATGGAGTCTTAAAGCACTTATGTAAGTCGCTCTGGGTTAGGGCATCTGCCAAATGCTGTAAATGTAAATAAATATACGTGTAAATATACAGAGACCATCGTAACCCGACTGTATACATATACACATGCTAATGCCTTCAACATGTTCCTTTTCAATGCAGTTAAATTTTTATATGTTGAATTGACTATACATCATGTGTCATGTGATCCTGTTGGATATCATTACAGTGAAGGTCCCACCCAGGTCCCAGTAGGGACCTGTCAGGGACCAGCCAGGGCCCCATGAAGGAAACAGGGTAAATTTCAAGTGGCTACACCTGTATGTGCCCTGTGATGGGCTGCCCCCCTGCCCTGGGTCGTTCCCTGCCTCGTGCCCATAGGTTCCGAACAGGATAAGCGGTTTCAGAAAATGGATGGGTGGAATCGGCTTTTTTGGTGGCAAACAGGTTATGCAAAGAGTGTAGGAATTCACAAGAATGTGACCTTACTATGCAAGTGTTCGTGAAAAATGGCATACTCTGATATACATGTGATAAAAACATGTTCCAATTAAACTTTCCCCACTTCATTGGAAGTAGGGTGCGATTGCCTGCCATGCGTTGTAAATGAAAATAAAAATGTGCTATTGTTGTCCCTTCAGTTGAATTTATTTACAAAAGTGTTTGAGCATAAAACTGCAAAATTAACTTAAAGACTATCTAAATCTGCACAGGTTTCAATGGCCCATTTGACTGTGCGAACATGTTCGTGGTCACGTTTATAAACACGGTCAATGGCTGTTTCCACTTGAACCCATCTACTCCTCGCAACTTGCCTCACCGCACCTTCTTAAATAAGCTTTATTCCAATTTTTTCTTCAGGGAGCTGTGAGGGAGCAGAAATGTGGACTGTCTGGCAGGGAGCTGGGAGGGAGCAAAAATGTGGACTGTGGTTTGTGGGTTCCTGAGGACCAGGTTGGGAAACACTGTTGAAGAAGGACACATTCAGGCATACTAATGAGCTTCACAGAAAGTGTTAACGAATCCTATTTGAGTTTCCAAAAATTTGAGCTTGTGATCTACTGCTAATCCTGCAGCTACAGTGGATTTCCCACAGTGATTATCAACCAGGATCAAGATATAAATTTTTGTTCATGGGTTATGGATTAATTCATTAGTCTGTAATTTATATTCACTGAATATATTCATCAAACATTACCATACTGGCACTATCAGTTCTCCTGCTTTTAAATCTACTGAGAAATCGAATCTGTAAATGCTTTGCAATAACCAGATAATGAAATTGTGCCGTATGAAATGCAATTATCCTGATTAATTGAATCTCCGGGTCTGCCTACCCATTAGACACTGCCACTGCATTTCTTATACATTGGCAGACTGACAGCATTAGGGGCTTATACATTAAAGCTTACTTAAAATAATTAAAATACATTAAACATACTTAAAAGTTGGACTCATTCATATGCATGAAACACCAGTGCACATGCTACTTAAACAAGATTCGTAGTCTTTGCTGGAAAAGAGGGGCTATGTTGTTAATAAAAGCGGTCTTTGGCTTGTTTAATGTGCAGGAACTATTTTAATAGGATCCAGCTTGTGTTTGGAATACAGCAGGTTCATCATTATGCTAAACGACACCTTTCTGAGAAGCTCATTATGCAACTGCATCATCAGCTGCTTTGCGCACAGAATGATGCTTTTGCTTTTTGAACATCTTGGTTTGTTTCAAAATTGCAATAAAGACAGTTTTTTTTCCATTATAGTTTTAAAGGAACAAACAATTCTCTGTAATGGATTTTTTAGCTAGTCGAAAAGCATGCCCACCCTGGTCATGTGAGATGTACAGCCAGCAATCATTAACTCTGCAGCAGAACAGGCTGTCTGGAGAAAAGCAGCTTTTATAATAATACTTTCACTAAGGACCATGCTTCATAAAAACTGGTTTTCTGTGTAACAAATTCCTCAGGAACATGTACAGTACAATAATAACTATGTCAATAAAATAATGCTTTAAAAAAATTACACACTTATACCATGGTACTGTTGATTTCTCTCATCTGATTGGTCAGATTACTGTAATGATCTGTGAGCACAGAGGTAGCGCCAGCCAGGCGAATCACAGCAGTAAATCAATGTGCTATTGTAATCTTTAATTCTGACTAAATATGGGTCAATGCATGACAGCTTGTGCATTATATTTGTAAACACATGGCTACGAAGGCAGGGAACCTTGTCACAGCGATGGTTCTCTCTCTCTCTCTATCTCTCTCTCTCTCTCTCTCCACCTCTCTCTTTCCCTTCACATCCTGTGCTTCAGCCGCATCATCTGACAGATTCATGGAACCCATTTCTAGGCCTTGAACCCTCCTGTCATAAAAGGGAAACAAAATCACTTGGTCAATGACGTATATGGCTTTTGTAAGGACGGCACCATCCATCCATCCATCTTCTGTACCCACTTGTCCCATTCAGGGTCACAGGGGTCCAGACCCTGCAGGCACAACACCAGGAATAGCATTCACACACACGTGCAGACCTACCAGCAATTTGGTAACTCCATTTAACTTCAGCATGTTTTTGGACTAAGCGGGTTGGAAAATGGATGTGTCACGGCCACGGGGGCTGGGGCTGACAGGTGCCAACCCTCGTCATCTGATTAGTCTTTCTTTAAAGGCTGACGACGGCAAACAGACAACGCGAAGTATTGAGCGGTTTTTGCGTCTTTCGTCTGCCCGAACTCCCGTACCTTGTCCGGTCCCTTTGTTCCCCGTGCGTACCTGCTGTGCTTACCTTCCCCAGCCGAGTTCCCGTTCCTGATCCTCCTTCCTCGCCGAGCCCGGCATCCTCCACCCCGCACGTTCTCCCGTCACGTGCTTCTGTGTAGGAATGACCTTCCGGCTATCGACCCTCGCTCCCGATCATCGAACACGAGTACTGTCTAGAGGACCCGGACCGGTTTGCCTGATCGCTTTAATAAAGCCTGGTTACCCCGCATTTCTGGATCCACGTCTCCTCCATGTCTTGCCCAGACGTGACAGGATGGATGGATGGATGTTTTTGGACTGTGAAGGGAAACCAGAGTACCTGGAGGAATCCCCACAACGACACTGGGAGAACATGTGAACTCCACACCAATGGAGCCAAAACCCCTGGTCCCTGAGGTATGAGGCAAGAGTGCTAGACACTGCCACCGTATCACTCTAAAGGGAATCATCCATAATAGAGGATAATTCCAGTGCCGATCCATTCAATTACAGGTTATATTATACCTGCCCTTCAAGGTCTCCATTGCTGATGCATTATGACTGACTTAATCCAAATTACTAATAATTTGCTATTTGAATTTTTTTGCTTGTGTATAACACATGTATCATTGTGGTTTAAAGACATTTTAAAAGGGATAATTTTAGGACAACACATTTTAGTATCTTAGAGGATGCCTTATAAAAGTCTGACTAAAAAAGTCCAACCATGTAGGAAAAATCAGCTCAGAATGGGTGTCTCCACCAACATATAGGGATATTAATTAGTTTGACTATTAATTAAATAATAAATTATTGGAAGAATATCTCCAGAATATGAATAGAATTCGCTTATTACAGTATCCCTAGTTAACCTGGGTTAGAATGTTCATCCAGCGAACAGATTCACCCGGTAACGTAGCAACTCTGCAGCAAATCCTTGCAATACTTCACAGTGAGCTTGGGACTCAAAAGCTTCATAGCGTTTTTGCACCAATGAAGGGACGTATTATGGTTTGCATGTTCTCCCTGTTTCGTCGTAAGGTTTCCTCCGGGTACTCCGGTTTCCCCCCATAGTCCAAAAGCATACTGAGGCTAACTGGAGTGACCAAATTGCCCATATGTGTGCATATGTGAGGTGTGCCCTGCGATGGGCTGGCCCCCAGTTCTGGGTTGTTCCCCGTCTCGTGCCCGTAGCTTCCGGGATATGCTCCGGACCCCCCGCGATCCAAAATGATAAGCGGTTTGGAAAATGGATGGATGGGTGGATGAAGGGACGCATTATGAGCACTCAATGAGACGGAGATTTAAAAGGTGAAAAAGCATGCATTTAATCCTATACTACAACTAATACAGGACAGATATTGCACATAAAACAAAACAGAAAATAACGAAGGTTTACACAGCATACAATTGGCATTGATTCATTCCCAATTTAAATGAACCATACGCGAAGGTTATTCCATCAGGACGCAGTATGTGAGGTTGTGTTATACATTTCCAGATATTGACACTTTTGGATAAGTTTTACATAAGCTACATTATCAATTTAAACAACACATCTTGGTCCTAGGTTCGTTTAGGAGTTGCTAATACTTTCCTAGAATAACAGTCAAGGAAACATTTGTAAATTGCAACTTGTGGTTAACTTGGCTTATTACAATAATTTGGCATCAGGGTTTAACCTCATACATACTGATTCATTCAAGGTAAAAAGTAAAGGACAAAGAAAAAGGCACCACTGGCTAATTTATGAGATCAGGTCCCTGATCCTAATTTTGTTCCCTCCCATTGTTACGGTTTATCCCTGCAATGCTGTACCAGAGCAATAGTTATGGAAGGTAGCTGGACAAATCCGATCGCTTGGTCTTATCATGGTCAGGACCCAGCCTACCACCTCCTGTTCTTGACACGGATGTTCCCAGCACTTTTCTGAAAAGTTGCATTCAGTTGTTGCATTTGCACAACTCACAGCTGAACCTGCCCCACATGCTTTTTTACCACCATGTGTCAAACAACAAGAGCAGCTGGAAGCCCGTCGTCGTGACCCAGCTCATCCATCTCGTTAAGGAAGCATCTTTCAAAAACACTCAACGTTTTGGCAGCAAAATAATATTCCTCAAGATTTTCAAGGTCGGAGTTACATAATACATTACACAACATGCCAGGCTTCATTACCGATGCCTTTGTCCACACTGTGCTGAACTATCTCTGCGTAATAACTCATTCTGCTAAGGAAAACACAGTCTTCTGTTGCAGAATTAAAACTAAGAAGTGAATCCCCGTATGAGGATGAGAATGATATGTTCATGAGTGATTTTTGTCATCTTGCGTCTTCATTAGTTCCCAGGTAATGTTCAGTTTACAGCCAACCGTCCATCTTCCATGACTGCTTATTTAGCGTAGCATCAGGCTAAGCCTGGAATCTGGACTGCGGGGGACTGAGGGTGCCCTGTACAGGCCATTTCCTAACCATATGTGAGAGGAAACCTGCAGAAACATGCATAGAACATGCATTTGACCACGTGTCATTTGAAAGATCCTGGAAAAAGTTGTTGCTCATTAGCAGTCTTCTTTCTGTGAGAAAAATAATGCTAATGAATTATATGAGTCTGGCTTTAGACCAAACCATAGCACAGAGACAGCCTTAGCCAAAGTGATGAATGATAGGCTTCGCATAGTGGCTGTATATCTTTGTTGGTGTTACTAGATCTACCTGCAGCACTCGATGCTGTGGACCATAATTAGTGATGTGCGAATCACGAACAAACTTGTCTTTTTGAATGGATCTTTAAAGTGAACTGAACAAACCGATTCCCTGGCCAAAAACATTTGAATCACTGCAAACACATGTGCGGAATGCCTGCTAAGCGCTAACGTTCGCGTCAGTCCATATCAGCAATTTGGGAGGCAGTCTATCACTAAACAGCATGAGAAACACAGCTGTGACGACATCCAGCCAATAGCTGACACGCTTAAGTTCAGGCCCAGCATCGCCCCTTCAGAGGGATAATGCCGCCCCCTCAGTTAAAATAAACCCTAATTTAACTTTTTAATTATTTTTTTAATTTATTTTCATTTTAAAAGACTAATATATAAGTTAGACCACTATAGTTAGCTAAAAAATAGTCTACATTTTACATACGTGTCGGTACGTTCTAGGCTAGGAACTTGATTGGTCAATTGGGTGAGCGGGAGCAAACTAACATAGAAAATGGACAAAATGGATATCAGAAAATGGTTGGGGAAAAAACGAACAATAGAGGATTGTGTATCAACCGGCACTGAAAAAAACAGTCAGGACAACATAAGAGTTTAAAGGCGAATGGAAGGATAATCTTCTAAGGAGATTTAACGCATTCACAAATCGAAGACTTTAACTGTATTGAGGTATGGTTTCATTTTTAAATGTTTTGGTGTGTTGGCTTGATCAAGAAATATGCGCCCACTTGCTTCATGTTTAACCCCTATCCCGTGTTTGGGATCAATCTGACCCCAGAGCATCATTAAACGGTAGGCAAATTTCACATGGGGAAATTATCACGGGAAAAAGGTTAATGTTAAGCATTGCTGCTGTGCCATGGTGTTTGGAACGTACGTTTAGGGTTTGTTAAACAGTAGCGTGTTTGTGTGTGTGATCAAACAGTTATTATCGTGTAGAACTAACAATCGTACAGTGTGCATATTTTGGGAGTTAAATCGCCACCACCTCTCTGTATTTCAATTGCCCCCCAACTTGTTTTCCACTGGCGCCAGGCCTGCTTAAGTTCACCAAGCACCTCCCACTGACAGTACAGTTCCACTGACCTGAGATCAGTGACTACAATGACCCCACAATGTGAGTGCTCCCACTGACCTGAAGTATTATTGCAGTTCAGAACGTTTCGCTGAACTAGAAGACCCCTTGATTCACCAGGTCTTCTAGTTCACCGGGTCATTGGATTCAGTCATTCGTTCAGTTTTTCTTTGGTTTACCAGTTCCTTTCATCCATCAGTTCCTTTCATTCACATGGTTCATTGGTTCATTGTTTTGGTGGTTCACGGAGTCAATGGGCCCTACACTGACTATGTTGTGCAGTGACATCTATTGGCCAGAATAGTATTGCCACGAGTGAGTTCCGGTTTGTACTGCAAAATATTCACTAATTAAACTTTTAATCATTATGTATGTCTTTGGCTGTGTTCTGTATATTTATTTGTAGCCTATAGTAACAAAATGAAAAGATAATGATATTACTAATGATTAATTTTATTATTAAAATAATACATAAACCAATATTGTCTACAGTAAATTCACTTCTAATCCCACCCAGTAAGTAATACGAGAAGTATTATTATTGGACGAATCAATGATTCAAAGAACCGGATATTTTCAGTGAACTGAACGGAAAGAATCGTATCAGTAAAAAGATTCGCTTTGCACATCACTAACCGTAATATTCTCTTGGACCGGCTAGAATGGTTGGCATTAAGGGGACAGCTCTCTCTTGGTTTTGCTCCATTTTAAATGATTGTTATCAGTTGGTGACACGGTTGTTGCGGGATTTACGACCCATAATGCAGGCTGCGATCACAGAGGCGTTTATTAAGACGGAACAGGACGAGTAAGCACAGGTAACGGCAACAATGACCATGAACGAAGACAATACAATAACCGACAACGGGACCATGACACAGACTGACTAAATAGGGGAGGACATCAAGGACTAAACACAAGGCAGGTGGGCATGATCGGGGAAGCGCAGGTGGATAACAAGGGGGCGTGGCACACATGAGGATCAAACAAGCAGACCGTGACAGTTGGTTTATGTGCTCGTTAAATCTTCCAAACCCACTAAATTCAAATATGAAGTTCCACAGGGGTCAGTGCTGGGCCCACCATTTTTCACCTTGGTGACATTATTAGAAATAATGGTGATTGTTTCCATTGTTATGCTGATGATGCACAGTTATGCAATCCAATGTTGGGTGGCTAATAATCTCCTTATGTTAAACAAAGAAAAAAACAGAAGTACTGCTAGTTGGTCCTAAGGCTGCTTGCAATAAGTTTGAAAAGCTCAGCCTTGCTGGTCTTCCTACTAAGCTTAACTCAGTGGTCAAAGATCTTGGTGTTCTGAATGATTAAGAACATGTTTCTATGCTCATGTAAGAAGTACTACCAGAACTGCATTGTACCCTTTACGGAATACGGCCAAGTTTCGGAAGATGCTCTCCTTTCATGATGCAGAAAAAGTAATACATGTAAGGGATAATGTACAGGCAGCCGGTAGTTATAGCAGAAATAAGCCCCGACAGTGTGGTCAGTATCACACTGAAGGGTATCACACTGAAGGGGCTTATTTCGCGATAACTACCGGCTGCCTGTACATTATCCCGCTTATTACACGACTACTTGCCACATAAGGAAAAAAAAACTCGACATGAATATGAATTTGAAACATTTTATTGGCATATTTGTTTTGAATTAACATTTTTATCCTTCGGTGAAACGATATAGTACCACGTGACTAACATTCAAACGTTAGTAAGACAATTTATAACATCTACATATGAATATATAAT
>JAODKL010000135.1:24334455-24345174 GCA_026780765.1 Petrocephalus schoutedeni
CTGGGCCGGATTCGAACCCTGGTCCCAGAGGTGTGAGGCGGAAGTGCTACCCACTGCGCCACCGTGCCGCCCCTCGGACAAGCATAGCAAAGCAAAAAGATAGAAATGCGAGATCTCAGATCACAGCGAGATCTCTGCGAGATATCATGTGTTAGGCTGCTGCAAACACACCTGGCATTCTCCAAACCAGCACTGTACCTATGTTTTATTCAATTATGAGTTTACTAACCTCTTTGTGTGTCGTCTACTGGCTTTTGCAAAACTACCAAAAATTTCCCATTTGATTTGGTCGGCTCCAAGATATATATCAAAAAGTCATGGTGCAGAATTTGTCGACTATAGGTGCTATCATGAAAATTATCAGTGATCAGCATTCAAGATCAAGTTCTTTGATTGGCCAAGTGCAATAAACACATTGAATTGCTTACATGTTCAACCACAACAAATTGACAACTAATAGCATACAACTGAATAAAAGTTGCCTTGTGCCCGTAGCTTCCGGGATAGGCTCCAGACCCCCGCGACCCTGAATGGATAAGCGGGTTGGAAAATGGATGGATGGATGGATGGATGGATGAATAAAAGTTAAGTACCACATGCAACTATGCACTGTTTTCATGTACCTCTGTAGCATACTGGGGACATTCCTCTTTCTCAATTGCATGGCTTACGATTCAAACATTAATCATGAATTGTAATGAGGGATTGATTGGCCATTTGTCAAAGTAATTGATGGTGCAGCAGGGAAGAATTATGCTGTAATTCATGATAAATCCAAAGATGTGCAAGCTTGAAGGGCATGACCTCTGAACAAATTCCACTAGTAAAAACATCAAATAGAAAACAGAGATGGCCATCCGTGTCACTAATTATAGATTGCAGGTTAGGGAAAGCTTCTTAAGGCATGTAGCCTATTCAATTTAATAATATTTCACATAATGACCAAAAACGAGTTATTCCCAAAATGTACGCAGCGCAGTAAAAGGTCAGCCTGATTTAATATGATTAAGCTGCAGGGATTTTATTGCCTTGATGTTAATTTGTTTTGCACAGAACAAAAACATCAACCAGCCTTTCTTTAGTCTAAGTAACAGAGGAAAAAATGGGCAAAGCATGAAAAACTGTTTTATTGGAATGTTCCTAGTGCTGCTCATCTTAGCTGCCCTGTAAGAGCACATTGTTATGAGGCACAATGCAGCCATGTTTTGTGAAGTCTGCAGGGTTCAGTATTTTGGTAAAAAAAAAATCATATAAAAAAAGAGTGAAATCCATTTTTGATGAGCAATGTTCCCTGACCCACACATGACCGCAGCCCCATGCAGGCCTCTCAGAGCTGCACTCCCTAACCCAGTGTAAGTCCAGTCCTCCCTCAAAGCTCCCTGCACATTTTTGCTTCCTCCCAACTCCTGGAGAAGAAAGCATGGCCAGTCTGTGGGTCCCCGAGGACCGGATTGGGAAACACCGCCCTAACCCATTTGCACCTGATGGGGGGGGGGGGGGCTACCAAGCTCCCCCCCAGACTTTCCTGGGCAAAACTGCAAATGTTCCAATAACTCCCTGCTCAGTTTGAGAGCTTCTAAATAGTTTCTGGCACAGAGTTCAGTCCTCACCTATGTTCACAGCAATGGTGTGTGTATGTGTGTGTGTGTGTGTGTGTGTGTGTGTGGGGGGGGGGGGGGGGGGGGGGGGGTGTGTGCTGGGACAAAAAGAAGTTAAAAAGGAATGGCTCAGTTCAGTGGGGCTGTTAACCAGAGTGTGTTCAATATCTAGTTGAGTCAAGCAAAGCTAGGGGCACATTGTCATGCAAGCTTAATTAGCCAAACACATTTTCAGCACTTCAGGGAGCATTCTGTAGAGAAAACTGAAAAACATTAAGTCAATGGTTCTCCAATATGTTGGACCAAGTGGCACTTTGGATCAAACCAAGCCAATGGTGTAAACAAATCACAGTAGCCTGAATGCACGTGCGTGTGTACTTACACACACACACCAAAAAAAAGGCACTTATCATGTCAGTGAGGGGGTGAGACAGCTTGGCATGGCAAAGCTTTGAAATGTCAGAGGTGAGTGCAGTACGCTTTAAGCACGGCTCTAGTTCAGCATTGCACAGCATTGTATAATCCTTCTCTGCCTCAATGGCTCTGGTCCCTCTGAGCTGCTGCCTCCTTGCAGTCGTCACCAAATACCTGATTTCCACGAGCTGTAGTAACTTATTGATTATAATACTGACACTCTTAACTTAACAAATTACCTATTTAGCAGCCGCGCAGACCTAGGACCAGCTCTCTGAACAGTCCCGTTCCTACAACTAGGTTGTTAAGTAAATTGGTCGATGAGCAAGGAGCCGCCCCTTACCGATATCTAAATATAACTGGTCGTTAAGTGAGGAGTGTCTGTACTTCATAAGCTCCAGTGAAGCATTACAAAATATCAATAGTGCATTATAGATAAGAGCTTCTTAAAGCATTCATAATTCATAATAAACATGGTGATAATATGTTATGCCTTTTTATAAATATTAATAGTTTTGTTTATAATACTTGAATTATATGAATTAATTATAATGTGTTATGAATGTGTTCATAGATTCTTATAGATGTGGCATTTATAAAAAGTGTTGCCACACTTATTTATTTAGCTGACATCAAAAACAAAGTACAATTGTGAAAGCAGGGTCAGACAGTCCCTTGAGTGATTGGGGTAAATGACCTTGCTCAGGAGCCCAATGGTGACATCATTCTGCTGCCCAAGGGATTTGAACCAACAACCAATCCAATCATCAGTTCTATGCTAACCCACAGAGTCACACACTGGCCCATCTATTATCAGCTGTATGTGAGGAACAAGACTTCCAAAAAGGTATTAGAGGCAAATGGACACCCTCTGGCAGCACTCTTTTCTTTTTTCCAGCATGGTAGACTAATATGGAGTCGGCATTTCCAGCACAGGGCTCTCAAGCCTCAGCTTGTGTCTTGTGGGGATTTTGACAGGTTAGAAATTCCTGTGCCAATGCCTCAGCTGCCAACCTTTAGTGTGAAATGCTGCATTGGAATAGCCGGCAGTATTCGTACTGCAGAAGAGGAATCATTTTGCGGCGTTTCTTGCGAGGTAAGTGAAGGAATAACAATTATTCCAGTTGGAATAGCATGTGTCACACTACAATGGGAGAAACATCCATTTGATTAATCAGTGGGGCTTAAATTATATTGGGGGCTTAAGAAAAGCAGTTTAAATTATTTAAGTTATTAATTTAATTTTCTTCTTAAATAATCTTACAAAGTCCAGCATTTTACATGAACTCTACCGACCTACATAAAAAATTAAATCTTATTTTGTCAAATGGAAATTATGGGAAAAAAACAGTTTAGCAACCAAGAATGCATCTCCTGAAAGCAAGACTAAAACTAACATTCAGCTGAACACTCACTCAAATAAACACATGTAGGCAAACAGTAATATAAACTCTTGCACACACGACAGATAACACAAAGAATAAAGCTTGGATGCACCAAAGTGGGCTTATCTGCAGTGCTCCTCAACACAGTCCTCTGAGACTCCCAGACAGCTCCCTGCACACCTATACCAGGTATTTGGTGTTCGTGATTGGCTGCGAGCTGGGAGGCAGCGCAAATGTGGACTGTCGGGAGGCCCCCGGTGGGCCCCAGGAACTGGGACGAGAAGCTCAGTTTCAGGGTTTTTTAGACTGACACCTGATACAGCATTCCCCTCATTCTGCCCTCACCTTTCGTGAGAGTCATTCCACAATGAACAAGACCACAATAAAATAACTATGGCAGGATAGAGTCTTTCATTTAATATGCATATGCACATGACAACGGTTGCTATCAGATCTCTGCAAATATGGGAAAAAAAGATTGACAAATGGTGCCTGACATTTAAATGCTTGAAAGGGATTTGGGAGGCTGGCGTTCAGTCAAGCATTTGACAGCTTCTCTTGAGTCACACCAGTGCCCACAAGTTTAACACAAGGAGTGGCAAGAAAACAGAGGAGAGGAATAGTTACTTTGCTTAGGAAGAGAATTGGCCATAATAGCTAATAACTTCCAACGACTACTGTAGGGGCACTAGGCAAGAGCTCATTTGAGTGTCCTCAAAGTGTCCTTAAAGGCTTTCTCATCAGAATTAACAGTAAAGACATAGGACACACTTCTCAGACACATAAAGCAAGACAAAGTTCTGCTACACTGACATTAACAAACTATCCAATAGTTTCAAAGGGGCACAGGTATGTGGCTAACAAAATAACATGTATATATATGTCAAAAATATTTACACCAATTAGTGGCAGTTGATTTCCAAGCCTATTGTGCCAGCTAATTATGGTCAGTAGAATATATGAACCTGGAAAAAATGCTGAGGGAACTTGGAGCAGATGAAGGGCTCCTGTAGAGCAGTGTTTCCCAGTCCGGTCCTTGGGTACTGACAGTCAGTCCACGTTTTTGCTCCCTCCAGCTCCCAAATGTAGACTGTCAGGCAGGGAGCTCAGAGAGAACAAATACCTGGACCAACTGTGCCCCTGAGGACTTAATTGGGAAACACTGCTGTAGAGTGTAAATTGGTGCGGGCAGCATTGATAATGGTAGGAAGTTTCATATCTGGCATTAAATGTATACCCAGAAGCTCACAGAAAGCCAATTACACTGTGGGGAAAATTCTCACCACCTACGCTAAGTATCAAGTATGTAGGTGTGCTGTTACCTTGCACCTATTATAATACATCAGTCACTGTAGGTATTTAAGACACTAGGAGGAGAAGTAATCTTGATGAGCATCTATTCACCACCCGGTGCAAGCAACACCCATGTGCTGCCATTGATGTTCTGAAGGGTGGGTTTCAAACACAGACAGTTCATGGTAACCCTGCTCTATGGGATTGAAACATATAGACAGCTCACAGTAATCCTGCTCTCTGGGATTCAAACACATAGACAGCTTATGGTAATCCCGCTTTCTGGGTTTCAAACACATAGCAGCTCACAGTAATCCTGCTCACTGGGATTCAAACACATAGACAGCTCCCAGTAATCCTGCTCTCTGGGTTTCAAACACATAGAAAGCTCACAGTAATCCTGCTCTCTGGGATTCAAACACATTGACAGCTCATGGTAATCCCACTTTCTGGGTTTCAAACACATAGCAGCTCACTGTAATCCTGCTCACTGGGATTCAAACACATAGACAGCTCACAGTAATCCTGCTCTGTGGGATTCAAACACATTGACAGCTCATGGTAATCCCACTTTCTGGGTTTCAAACATGATCCCACATGATTAAGTTAATGCTACACAAGACTGGAGATCACAGGTAAACGTCACTGACAATGAAATAATTTCTATGGGCACAAAAATAATGAACTGAACTTAAGAGACTGATAGATGAAGGGAAAAAAATGGCCAGTCAAATTACTGTTAATGGTAATTTGGTAACCAGCAGCCCCATAGCAGCCAATGAATTATTTATTAAAGACATAAAATCTATTAAACATCGGAGGCTTCAAAGGGTTATTTGACTAAGGGGATGAATTACTGTAATCATCTTCAGTGACTAAATATTGCATCATGAATACATCTTGCTTCTGCATTGTAGAATAATGGTAAGGTAGGTGTTTTACAATAACATATTTCTGAAATTGAAATAAATGACATTGAATCAGTGCTACAAAATAATTTTTATAGTTTAGCATAGCGTAATATTTGGCAATCTGGTGATTTGCTTGATTATAAGGTGGGGGGAAATTTAAAAAATTAGATTTCCAAATATTTTCCAAGAAAGAAGGGATACTATTTTCAGGACTGAGGTGAGATTGGACAGTGATAAAATCATAGCATGTCCATCTGAACAGAGAAAAAACACTATTTATCTCACTACTTAACATATACTGGTACTATCAAGCCTTCCAAGCATTACATAGGCTGCATAGGCCATAATATGTCAGACATGGTTTGCTAATCTTTTTTTTTTCAAATTATCCAGCCAACCAAGGGAGTGTTTCCTATGACAAAACTAAACTGGCTTCGGTTATGCCGTTTCAGTATTTAAAACTGGGCACTTAAATTGAACATCATATTGTTATCCAAAATGCCCTTCCACTGGTCTAATATACCAGCAGAATACATCATATCATCCTTGGAATGGTCACATTTTGGTGAGGGTCAGCGTGGTGGCTCACTGGGCTGCACTGTGGCCATCCACCTCCAGCTTCCGATTGCTGTCCTAGCTCTGTGTGCGTCAGCGTGGTTACTCTCCTGGTGCCTCTAAACTGCCCACAGAGTGCTGCACTGCCATCCTCCACACGGTATTCTCTGCGATTCCCTGCATCGGCTCCAGACAATGTAATGAAGCAATTACTGTATTGATGTTATAATTTTTTTGTTTCAAAACTGCATTATCATTTATTAGAGAGCAGCGCGTAGCCTATCGCCATTGTACGCCATCATCGTGTTTCTTATTTTCTTGTCCATTATCAAAGATGTCAGCCTCCCAGCTTACTCCCTCTTCTCCCTGCTCCCCTCCGGTACACACTACCGGAGCATCTCCACACGCACCACACGACTCAGGGACAGTTTTCTTTCTAAACGGACAGTGATCAGTCATGCATTATCTTCATTCTCCATCCTTAACACCATACTGTGCCACTATTCAGATTCATTCTCATTTTGCACATTAGCTCTATTTGCACTGCAATTACTATTTGCACTACTATTCAACTGTATTTCTGCACTACCACTACCTCTTGTGATGCATGTAATGTTTAGTACTTACCTAACTGTACAGCTGTACAGTTGCACACTGCTCTGTAAAGTCTCTTACAGAGTTGTATAGCTCTGTCTTGTTATGTCCTGTATGTTATGTATAGTGTTGTATGTTCTTGCTTTGTTTTGTTTAATGTTCTCCCATTTGCCCGTATTTATTGTCATATATCCCTGTCCAGTCGTGATTGTTAGCTCTGCATTTGCACCTTCCTTCTACCTGTGTTACCCTAACCCTCACCAGCAACTGGAGCATAAGAATTTCATTGTATCGCAAAATACACGCGACAATAAAGAACCTGATGACTATTATGCAAAGGTTACTTTTCATGTTACAAGCAAAGTAAACAAAGAGCACCTACTGTACATCCTGGCACTAAGAGATTGCAAGTGTGGTGACAGGGGTCAGACAGAAGCGTGCTGTTTCTCACTGTTATTATTTATGCTGAGCCATGCCTTGGGAAACAGGCAGCACTTAAGGAAGCCCACGCACCAGGTCCCAGCACCTCCCAACAGGCGCTGCAAAGCTGCTGCATAATTACACCTAGGGCAGAAGGAGCAAGAGTCAGTCCTACAGGTGAGGAGGTCCCAATGTGCAGCATGCGGGCAGAACTGGTGTCCAGAAACATCTGCTAACATTTGAAGGTCACGAGAATTACCTGCCATCCAAGTGGACAGAGAGGGTCATGAAGTCTCGTGACCCTCATTTATTTTTTTCTACTAAATGATTTATATATAGTACTAGTGTGTCTATTTAAAATATGATAAACTATGATGGATAACAGCCATCTGGTATTTAAAACAGAAATGAGTGAACGATTGAGGACAATGAGGATCAAATACATTATAGTGTGAGGGAATCTGGCTCATTGAATGAATTGTTGTTATGCTGAACACACCACCACTTTTGAGGCTGAAGCAGGTGTGGACCAGGCAGACCAAGTATAGAATGAAGGCTTCCACAGCGGGAAAAGAATCTGTGTGACCTGTAAGCAACGGAAGGATCTACCAAAGATCAACCGCCTCTCGGGGCCTGCGGCTCTACTGGTCAACTGACTTCATTGCTGCAGCTGCAGTGACATCAAGTGGCAAAGAATATAATGTACTATTAATTAAAAAAAACAGTGGCAAACAGCCTCATATTCGCATGCTCCATCTACAGCCTATATTAATGAAAGACGCACTGGATTCCGGGTAAGCACTAAAAGCTTTTGGCATGTTCCCTTGTGGCACATTTGCATCATTCTTTTGAAGGTTCATTCATTTTTAATAACATTTTGTTTACGATTCCATCTGGTCATTTTGCAAGATCTTTTTTGTTGACTCAAAACACATCGATGTCTAACAATACATTTTTTTTAAATCCCAGATGTCGTGCAGTTTTGCAACGGCATTACATATCGATGTTTCATCGTGTCAGTCTTTAGGTAAGGCTATCACTTCCTTGCCCTGTAGTCCTTCTCGGATGATGCAATAATCAACTGTCACTCAATAATTGCTCTGCTGACTGGTTAACGGTCTCTAACACAGTTAACGCCCAGTGAACAGTATGCAGTGGTGCTGATGCTGCACCACATCTAAACCCTCTGGAACCCCACTGTGCCTTTCACTGCCACCTGGAGGCCGCTGTTGTCTAGGAGATGGTTGTGAGGTTTGTGATGGGCTGAGGCAGCCTCTTCCCAGGAGCATAATGTGAGGCACATAACAAAGTGCTTTATGAGTGCCTTTACACCGAAGTTCCAGAACCTACTCCCTGTTTGCAAGTTCCTAGGCTGTCTCGACCGGGGACTTTTGTAGCTCTGGGCCAGTTTTGTCTGTCACTTTCACACCACTCAAGAGGAACTGGGACCTTTATGCTATATAAGCATGGGAGATGCAAACTGCTTGTGGGTTAATTTCACACATAATTTCACATCAAACTACACTGTGCACGGAAAAAATGATATCCGAGCAACCCTCAATGCCTTAACAGACAGGAAAATAACTAACTCTGCGACTCAAAATTTTAAAAGGTAAAATCGTTACTTTAGTGAGATGATATGCAAATTAGTGTGACGGACTGCTCCGCACTCTCCTGGTGCTTGCACACAGGACAAAGAAAAGTGCACCATAATATACTTATATATCCTCCTTGCAAGGTCTTCTTTGACAGGATTGGCTGTCATATATCCAACACTTGATTTCCTCCCTCTGGCCTGGGTGTATTATGATCACTTAACCTACTACTGGATTAACTGATTTATTACCTATTGTTCTATTGTTACATAGGCTTGGGCGATATGTCGATATTATTGTGGCGATATTGGAAGCCTTAACTAAGGATATGAACTTTTGCTTCGACACGATAACCCGTGTAAACACGTGTTACACCCGCACTAAAGAAAACAAAGACTGCTGCTCATTAAGGAAAATACTGCATGATTTTCCTGCTTGTTCTCAACCCTTGTTGCTTGTAGTTAAAGGCATGTTCATGCATGAACTATGGGCATTTTCCAGAGAATTATTCAAGCCCTGCCCTTCCACACATGTAGCACAGAACCGAAGATTTTCTGCATCAGAGGTGTTTACAACAACTAGACATATCCCGGTCAGTATGCGGGGCGGTGCTGAGGTAGAGAATGCAGCAGGCAGGACATGACACATAATATATCATTCTGCAATGATGACTGTTTTTGCTTTGATATCAATTCTAAATTTATTTGGATGTACTATACTTCAGTGAGATAATGGAAAGGCATATACAGGCATGAAGCAGCTACATATTCTTCGGTGAATAGTTCCAAACATTGACATTCACGGTTATTTCCATTGCTAACCAAGCACTTTAAGCGGCATGCTGATAAAATCACAGATTAAAACAAAAATTTAATACATTAGCTGTGATTAATATATAAATGAATATTCTGTATTTATATGTGCACAGCATTTGCTGTTAATGGTTATCATAATTCATACCGTGTTTCCCAGAAAATAGGATATTCTCCGAAAGTAAGGGACCCCCCTGATTTTTCACCCCCCCTCGGAAAATAAGGCACCCCCGAAAATAAGACACCCACCTAGGGCTGATTGATAAATCTCGCCCAAACGATGGAAGCCAGGCGGCATGGTGGCGTGGTGGTTAGCACGGTCGCCTCACACCTCTGGGACGGGGGTTCGAATCCAGTTCCATGTGTGTGCGGTTTCCTGCGGGTACTCCGGTTTCCCCCCACAGTCCAAAGACATGAGGTTAATTGGCGTTCCTAAAATTGCCCGTAGGTGTGCATGTGTGTGTAAATGGTGTGTGAGTGTGCCCTGGGGCTGGCCCCCCGCCTCGTGCCCGTAGCTTCCGGGTTAGGCTTCAGACCCCCGGCGAACCTGTTTGGAAAAAGCGGATTGGAAAATGGATGGATAGACGATGGAAGCCGTCTACCGCGCTGCCGATGTGTGGTATCGGTACATCGCGGCAGGCTACTTCTTGTTTCCGGGGTGCGCTGTGTGCGCGGTTATTCCTTATTATCGAGATCTAAACTAGATACTGCCTTTTATTTATATTTTATTCCTACAAACAGCAACATGTCTATATTTCATTTTAAAATCTGGCCAGCAGATCGATATTTCGGTTTCACAGAATTAAAATGATGTTAACATTATTCCGCTAGACAAATATTGATCGAATTTTCACATTTCACAAGATCTAAATGATAATCCCATCCTGGGTTATTCCCATGGGCGTCGCTAGGCCATTTTTAGGGGGGCTTTAACCCCCCTAACATTTGTACTCAGCCCCGCTAAAAATTCTCCGTAAACTTTACACAAATTGGTGATCGCCCACGTCCCTTTTAAATTTCATATGAAAACGGCGGCAGACTTCGGCTCCGCCCCGTCTTTCAGCACGGTCTTCAACTGAAGCATCACAGACTGCGGCATCACAGAGCGAGGATTAAGCCAAGGTGTGTGTTTTTCGATAAAT
>JAODKL010000135.1:24356638-24369349 GCA_026780765.1 Petrocephalus schoutedeni
TTAAGAGTGGTCCGGACCAACCTTACGAACGTGTGACTTAGCTAAGATATACTTAGCGTACGAACGCTTCGGGAATCATTCCATAATGTTAAGAGAGAGGTTAAGGTACAATTTAAGAACTACTTGGCGATAAGAAGGTTTTGGGAAACAGGCCCCAGGTGGTTTTATGTCCTACCTGGCTTATGATGAGCCACACCTGTTCCTGGGATTTTCCTGACAACAGCTGTGGCTCATTAGGAGCCAGGTAGGACAGAAAACCTCCTGGATAGTAGCTCAATCAAAGTCTGCGACTGCCGTCATTCAGAAAACTGATCTCCAGTCAGTGCTGACACCAGCGGCAGCAGAGAATGGCCGGATCGTTTGGCACTGGCATTGCCAATGAGATCATCCACCCAGCACGCGTGGCCCTAGGGGCGAGGACTTACCCGACGCAATTTTAACCACAGGCTCTTCGATGGGAATCTTGACTGGTAAAGTGCACTTTTTCATGGGTTCCAGTAGACCAATTACTCCATTGTTGTCCTAAAATCAATATGAAGGATAATGGTGGAATATCATTAAGCATGGCGATGTCAGGGCAGCACTGAATAGCCAGTATATTCTGGGCTTTACATCATCTATGCATTTAAAAAGAAACTAAAGGCCTAAAATGCTACCCACGGTGACCTGGGCAGCACATGAAAGCCCCACATCTTTGAAGGCCTCGTCTCTCCCCAGCCTGTGAAGGACACAGTGCCACTACTCGACACTAGTGGGCGTCGTCACACTGAGCACCTCCCCAGAGCCCCACAGAGCACACTCACCCTGAAGGAGCCCCAGATGTAGACGTATCCCTCCTCTGTGAGCACCGCTGTGTGACTATCGCCGGCCGACACCTGCACCACCTTCTCCTTCAGCTCCACC
Organism: Petrocephalus schoutedeni; assembly: GCA_026780765.1. NCBI lineage: Eukaryota > Metazoa > Chordata > Actinopteri > Osteoglossiformes > Mormyridae > Petrocephalus > Petrocephalus schoutedeni. The sequence goes on from JAODKL010000135.1 coordinate 24,357,542, forward strand.
TTGCCGGGACTCATTTCCGAGCCTTCCTCCGAGGTGTCCCGGCCCAGAGCTCCCTCGTCATTGCAGCCAAATGTGTAGATCTGGGAGGAGAACTCACTCTCTTATACATGCAGGTGTCAGGCTCCTAACCCTGGACTGCAGTATCGCCGCTAGCTCTGTATCACTGGAAGAGAACTGATTATCCTGCATACTTCCGTCAGTATAGGGGACGTAAACCAGTACAGAGCATAAGCCTCCCGAACTGGAGTGAAGAAATGCCTATTAATTACTGCAATTCCCCCATAATGTATGCGCGAAAGAATAAGCGCACACTAAAATACACCACCCTTTAAAGTGAAAGATGGTCATGAACAGACTGAACCAAAGGCTTTTTAAGACACGGACTCGTGTTCAAGCACATGCAACACTGGCTCTTCCCCTGCAGAAACTTGCTGGCTGTTTAGAAGTCAGTACTTCAAGTACATTAATCATGATACACAACGATATGCTGTATATCGTTATTGAAACTGCTGTCCTAGACAGATCTACACGAACAAGAGTTCAATCTAGATTTCCCACAATTACCTGGGAACATTCAGTGAAATACAGTGCACTGGACACAACCTGCTGAAAAGCATTAGCAGTAATTTCCTGGGGGAACCAACATTTAAAAGCAACTTACGATTATATTTGTTTGTACACATACAAATGTTTCGTTTATAGGCGAGTGCAGCAATCCCTGTAGCAAAGTGCCTCAAAGATTTACTGCTTAAATTACGGGGCAGTAACAGTTCATGAGCAACCATTCAAGGTGAGAGCGCTGAGGACCAGGACCAGGACCGAGGCCAAGGCGAAAAAGCATACGCTACTCACACTGCCCGTGTCACTGAGGCAGACTGTGTGCATGCCCCCTGCCACGGCCTGCACCACTGGCTCCGGGAGGGTCACCAGCGCGGGTTTCTTCCGCTCCATCACGTCCTCGCCCAGGCCCAGCTGACCCACGTCACCTTGTCCGAGCACCAGCACCAGGCCCTTCTCAGTCCCATAGCTGCTGTGGGAAACTGGGTGCAGAGAGAGCACTTACACTGAATCAGGGAGTGGGGCTGAAGCACAAGGCAGGTTTGCCAAAACAATTTGCGTTGGGGGCAGTAAATGAGTGCATTAAAATTCAACGATCAGAAATATTACCATTACACAACCCAAGTAGAGCATTCTTCAAAGTGCTCAAAAACACGAATACTTCAGTATAGTTAACAACTGTTTCGAAGACCGCCGTCTTACGCCGTATGCAAAGCCATCGGTTTCTCACGGGTATCGGGAATGGCCGGTGTACCTTTCACTTTTTTAGGAGCCTTGGAGTCGTCTACTTGGCTCGGCCTTTTCACTGCCTTCTTCCCTGGCATGTCGGCGGCAAACGCTAAAGACGGAGAAGCAAACGAGACGGACGTTTAGAGACACCGCCTTTCTCCACTCCGAGGGCTCAGAAACTTAGAGACCTCGTCCAAAGCGGCATGCCCGAAAGATGAGGCAGACTGGAAGCCGACAAGTCACTCAATGGCGCACCGTAACGTTTAACATAAAGCAAGCCGGGGCAACTCTGCTATATCAACACGCAATTCGTAGCTTCCCCCACCCCAAACACAGCCAAAAATAATTCATTTAATTTAGAGAATATCAGCACGTAACTACGAAAAGCAGAACTTGAATCATACTTCGACTGAGAAACAAATAGACTAAGCAGCACTCTCCGTGTAACTTTTAACAAAATACACTAGTTAAAACCAAGGAGCTGGTAGGTGCCTTTAAAAAAAAAAACAAAGGTCGTTTTAGGAGACGCGGCTGGTCCAACGTGCAAAGAACTGCAAAGGGGCCGTCGGCGCGCGTCGCGGGAAATGTGCGTCACGGCGCCGGCGACACGCCTTTCGGCGCGACTAACACGCGGAAAGAGCATTCGGATGGCGCGTCCGCATTAAAACCACTTCAGAAGGACTCACTTTAACTGTATTGCTCTGGTGGTGGTCCCCTCTCTCCCACGGCACCGGTGACTAACTTTCCAGCGCCTTACGTGCTTCTGGTCGCGCAACAGCTGCTGCAAATGCACAATCAGGTCCTTCTTCGAGAAGCGATTGAAAATAGCATAAGGACATGTGATTGATGGGGGCCGATGCGCGGAACGGGGCAGGACGAAGCGGGCTTCTTGCCAGAGAGCAGCAGCTGCGGTCACACGGCATCGCGCTGCGTTTTGAACGAGACACTTTCCCGATGTTTTTATTTTTTTTAAGCATGGCGGCAGGAACGGCTGGCCCGATCCGTTTCCTGGTTCAAAGTGCTATATGATGACTCCCGCTAATTTTTTAAAAGGCCCCATTTATACAGGCGTGGTCAGGAGACGGGAGTCCGGCTGCACAGCGCCTGGCTCTCATCTGCTTAATAAGTCGTTATATGTGTTTTGGCTGCCGCTCTCGTTATAGCTACTACAATTCATAAATTATATTATAAATTAGTCAAATTCAATTGGCCGCACACGCGATAGACTGCAGCTGCTAAGAGGCAACCGTCTTCTTAAAACAATGAAAAATCACTTTTAATACGACTGGTTAACAAATTAGCCGCTTACACCGAGCACACGAAATAAACCAATGCACAAAAGCGATGGTGGGTACATGAAAACTACAGTGTTGTCCCATAGAACAGCTCCAGCTAATGCGATAGCTAATCAGCAGCAAACATTTTTTAACATTTACCGCCTAGCTGCAGGACTCGTCCTTCCCCTTCGAAACTGCATAAAGCTGAAGTCCAATATAACTATTATAAGCGTTATAGTGGGAAGTGAATGTGCCCATTCATTGCAAACGTACCGGATCCGTAGTCGGACTCTTCGCTGTCTGTGTCAGGAGCCTCGAGTAGCTTCCCTGCTCACGCCGGCCATGTGGCCCGTGTTTTAAAGAGACAGTACGCCCTGGGCCGCTCTGCTGATCGACACCCCGTCTTGTGTCACCGAAGCGACTTAAAGCCGCGCATCTTTATCCGATCGAAACTTTAATCCGAATTTCCACATGAATTCACCGTTCACAGATTAGTAAATAATATATACACAGAGATACAAATGGACATGGATATTATCTGATTAATCTCTCGCTAAATTTAATCTGTGAATTTGTAGTAGTATCTAATGTTGCGGTATTTCTGCTAAAGCAACACCTGAAAGTGTTCACATTTTAAAGATAAACTAGTCATTTCAGGTAATGACTTGATGATGAATTCAAAAAGAAATCTGAACCCAAGACTTCCTGGGTTGTAATTAAAATTCGATGTTTATTGATTGCGCTATTAGGGAACATCTGGTTGAAAATTGGCTTTAGTATTGCCCTTATGAAGTATAGTTTGCGCTTTGGAATATATTAGATGAAAAGGATTCCGTACAATATCAGGAGACATTTTAGAAGACGTATTCAATACATATTGGGGCAGAAGGACAGATGGCATACACAAACCCACCAAGATCACGACCAGGGGCATCGTTATTAATTTTGTGTCAAATGACATACCATATTTTGTCCACAACCCAGACCAATCCAATTCTATTCCAGTTTTTACTCAGGGGACCTTGGAATCGACCGAAACCCACCCCGTACCCTTACGGCGCCCGTGACCATGAACGAGAAACCTTCAGTTTGGGAAAGATGGCTCTTTTGCAAAATGCATAGAGACATCTTTGATTCTCTTGGTTAGGAAAGTTTGGGGTTTCGGTCTGTTGTCTTTGCTAGAACATTTATGCGCAGTCGGTTTCCCTTCTCACCAGGGTCCCAACCCATTTAAAATTAACAACTACAATTAAGGCGCAAGTGTATGCGAGTCTATGTTCCTTTCCCTAAATCGTAGCAGTGTAACGATGACCTTCGATCTGATTATAGTGCAGTATAGCTTAGCTTGCAATTGCCACGAATGCTTTTGATAAACAGCCGTAGCTGGCGCATTTCGCCACCAGGTGTCGCTAAAGACATAGAAGAAGCGGGCACCTTTCTCACCTACTATATTTCCTCAAGTAAAATATAATCGCTCTTCGTTCAGCGACCATTCGTATATACGCCGGTAATGAAAATATATTTTATTTTATTTCAATTCGCGCATTTATTACCTAATTTCGTACGCCTGACAACAACGCAAGGCGGAGTGAGAGAGATCTTTGAAATCGATTCACGAAGGATAAAATAAATTGGTATGGAAGGCTTAAGTCACCAGCCGCAGTTACGCCTTGGCTACAGTCATTTTCACTTAGTGATCATTTCGCTTGACGACGGTTGTAACGGAGGTCGGCGGCTAAGCGATTGCATTATGTTTATTAAATGTCATCACCAAAATCGAAAGTATCATTTGTACCAAATTACCCCAATTGCACCACCCTTGCTCGCTCGCCCTGGCATAGTTCTGGTCTAGTTACGCAATTGATTCGGACGTGTTCGGTTCCGCTATCCACCCAAACATTATTCCATCTTTAATTACACACATTCATCATCGACGAATGTGTCATCGACGATGCTTCCCTAAACGTAATTGCTCTGTAGCTGGAAAACCGACAAACATGGACTCATTTTATTAGACACATAGCTGAAAACTGGGATAACCACTCATCACAATGACATTACTAAGCAACATACAAGACAGGACGAAATGGTATTAATTTTTTAAAGCTTTTAATATTCGGTAGTGACCATTTTCAGCTAAACAGAGAAATCGCTGTCAATTGCTAAAATTCAACGAAGTGTCTTAAAAAACAAAAAAAACTATACAACAGTAACATAAAATAGAACGGGTATGTTTATATCCCATTTCTCATAGTGTTGTTCGATCATACACGGATATTTTGCTCTTAAAAACAACAACCTAATACTTTTATTATATTTAAAATATTTTAAACGATAGGAAGACAAGATATACACGACAGTCAGTTTAATCTACAGGATAAATCTATACAGCAGAGGACTTCGGTCTCTACTGGGCCACTCGATGCGGGATAAAACAAAAGGTACAAACAAACACGTTCCTGCCGAATGGGTTTCCCTGTCAGCCATCGCAATGATATTACTGTAGTGGTTTGTCTCCTGCAGAGAGTAATACAACCCTGACTTTTTCCAAATTAAGGTGCCATGTTTTACCTGTTTAAACCTGGTTTGTCAGTCTGTTCTTTTAATCTGCTAAAAGGGATCCGTAATAAGTCCATTTAAAACTCAAAAGGGAATTAAAAATTATTGGCCAGTTGGGATATCTATAACTGTCTCCGCACTAGTCGGGTGATATACAACGGCTGTACAGTACTTTAAGACTGGAAATTAAACCATGGCAAAAAAAAACTAACATCTTCAGGTTTTTCTCTTCTGGCAAGAGACTGCTGAAAGCACTTCAGCTCAAGCCCCCAAAGGGGGGAAATCACCCTGGCTTCCTCATCACAAAAAAATCCTCACTTCAGATGACATCGTAAATTAGGAAGAAAAAATAAAATAAAATCTTGTGCATTACCGAAATCTTCAATATTATAACTTTCCAGGTTAATAGTCTAAGAAAAATTACAGTAATCTATACACACACGCGCACACGTACACACACACACACACACACACACAAATTCACAATTTTTTCCAGAATGCTATCACTTTCCGGAGTCACTTGCTTCACGAACCTCTCTCTTCATCTTCGGTTTGCTTTCACTTAATCTCAGCCAGCATCTTACAGCTCTTATTGTAATAATTTTCACCTTCAATATTAACTACGGTTATGATTATTATGTTTCCTGATGAAGAAGGAAAGAGAAATCAAGTGTTCCGTACAAAATGAACGAAAAAGGCCACCAGAATGTTCTCCAGAGGAATGAGCAGGGTGGGCTCGTGGCCTATGGGGGCCTTAGCGCCCCCGAGTGGCTGCACAGCACAAGACAGCCTCTAAACCTCCCTCTCCAGCCACCTCTGCACTCTTGGCACTATGGCTCCTCCTGAAGTCCCCGGAGAAGTACTGCAAGCATGCAGGTGCTTAATCCTGCCTGCAGCTGCAGTGGTTGTGAGCAGCTACGAGAGGAGTGGTACTCTTGCCATGTTCCTGATGAGCAGTACTGTACATTCAGAATGATAAAGGCAGTCCATCCTGGGACAGCAAGGCCTTGAAGCCCTGCCAGGTTCTCTGATTCTTTAAGTGCTTCATCTTCCAGTTGTTGGACTCTAAGGCCGGTGAAATCTGTAAAGAGGAGGAAAAATAACATTGAGACTGCGAATAGTGACACCTATTTCTGCAATTTAAAGGTGCAGTTTGCCACATTCTTAAGAACAGGGATGCCGAGAGTGGAAGAGAGCACAGGGAGGACATGCCTTGTGTAGATCCTGCTCTCCTCATGGACCTCCATCTCAGAGCTCTTAAATTCATTCAGTTCCTTACGAATCGCTGCCTGTGTGTGCAGGTGGGGGTAGGGGAAAAAAAGATCCAGAGTTGAAGTTAGCTTTATCTAAATTACCCCATCGACATGTCCAGTGCATCGAATAAACTGAAATAAATTCACTGTTTGATAAAGATGGGCACAACTAATGCACACTGAATACGACACCCTTCTGTTTTATAAAATAGACCATATGAAGGGATATGGCATAAAATATTGGTGTTTTAATCATGAACTAATATTCTTAATTTCCCACATTAATTATAATGTCATTAATGTCTTTTTAAGAAAATTATTCTGGAAAGGCTGCTTTACTTTGTCAGCAGGAGTGAGCTTGGTCCACGGCTTGTCGGCACGCCGGTCATAGTCTTGGGCATTGGTGACCTCCACATACTCATGGAACCTCAGGATTTTCCTGGCCTGGAGCTCAGCTACTGTTGGCCTTTGACTTAGCTGGGAGGGGGGTGCAGATGGTCAGAATGAGCATGCTTTAGCAGGCAGCTAGTAACTCAACTCACAGGCGGTGAGACTTAATACTTGGAAAAAACACTAATTTTCAAATCTCTGTACTTATGATTAACAAAAATCAAGTATGACTGGTACTCTTCTAGGAGACTGAGTCAAACTGACAAATATGTGAAATTTAGTCTGCCAATGAGCCAAACGGGAAACTGTGTGGAACTTGCAGAAATGTGGCTGTCAACTCTTAAAAAAACTATTTAAATTCAGGTTTTTGTATCTCTTATGATACCATGTATTCCCTGGTAAAATTCCCCAAAACTGTTATACATCTTATCAAAACCTTGATTTAAGGAGAGCCAGCTCAGTGAGCATGCCAGCAGGAACTGAAAATCAGGACAATGCTAATAAAGAAGACAGCGGTGGAGTGAGCTGCATACAGAGGGCATGTCTGTATGAGGTGCACGCAGACGGCGCGTCACTACTAGGTGCACACAGAGGGCGTGTCCGTACCTTCCGGGTGAGCCTCCGTTTGATCTCTCGCACCTCAGCCTGCCTGTCTGCCTCGTTCTTGGCTGAAAAGGGGAGGAAAATGTGGTCACAATGAGCTTGTGTCTACAGCTGGCTCTAACACTCCTCTGAACACAGCAAAGTTTCTCTAAAGCTAAAGTTCACACTACACTATTTCAGCCTTGATTTTCCACTCAACAGTGGAAAGTCTGTGGAGATTGCCGACAAAATCCCCAGATCATTGGCAAATCAGCACTCGATCACTATTTGTGAACTGTTCAAAGACGTGAGCTGATGGAGGTGCCCATGCGTTGCAAACACCTGCCAGATATCTGGCGTGCTAAATATGCAAACTTTTGAAGTCAGCGACTCCAAATCCTGTAGGTGTGAAAAGTGCGATGGCTGGCAATGTGTGGTAACAAATCACATCCAATGAAAATGCAAGACACGGGGTGAGGTGAGACCGTGGTGTTTGGGTTTAATTTATAATTTTATATGCTGGGTCACTAAAGACCCAACCAATGGGTTAATTTGCCACATATTTATAAATGTTGAGCATGTGTTGATTACATTTGATTGCAGTGTTTAAATTAGTCGCACTGACACTAGGATTGTGATTTCCCGGGGTCTTTTACATGCGTTATTGTGACAAAAAGCAGTTTGGTGACCAGAGAGACTTGTCTGCGATTGCTCTTGGTGAAAGATCTTGCAGTGTGTGACCCCCTGTCTCTGATCAGTCGTGTAGTGTGTTACCACAATGACTTCGAGACTTGCAAGACAAGTCATGTAGTGCAAACAGTACAGTGATCTGACGACTTTAAAAGTCGCGTGGTGTGGAAGTGGCCTAAGTGGCTAGATGGCACTGCAGGGTTTATAGTACTACATGTTAAAAAGCAGGTAGAAACATCTTTTCAGCTGTCAACATCCAGCTGTCATTGTCATTGTCTTAAGTGGTAACTGAATCCAGCCTTCTATGAATGACCAGAGATTTGGGGCAAGGAAGGAGGCCTGGTAAAAAGGGATAGATTGTTTGTATGAAATTATTCTGAGGGGGAGGGGCATAGGGCCCCAGAAAGATTTGAGTGCAAACGAGAATGAGAGTTTAAAGTAAGAAGGAGACTATGGGGGCTGCAGGAAGGAGGAGGACTAACGCTGGAGGATGTTCCTCTGCTCCAGCTCCTCCGCGGTGGGTCTCTGGCTTAGACGCCTGCAGGAGACAGGAGAGAAGCACTCATCAGCTACAGGCACCGGGACTCGGGTGGTCATGAACAGAACATCATCCTCTGTGCTCCCCAGCCGTCCGCACAGTGCTGCCGTACCGACCATAGCGAGCTGTATGTGTACGGCAGCAGTTCAAAGGGGAAAGGAAAGACAGACACAGAGAGAGACAGAGGACAGCCAGACAGAGAGAGAGAGAGAGAGAGAGAGACAGACAGACATACAGAGGACAGCCAGACAGAGAGACAGATAGAGGACAACCAGATAAAAACAGAGAGACAGCCAGACAGAGGCAGAGACAATGACACAAAGGACAGACAGAGAAACATAGACCATTCATTCAATGAGTAGCCTCATTAAAAATCGAAACCCTCTTAACCAACAAGCCCTTCTGGTTCTTACTCATTCAAGGTTCGTTTACTGTCATTCTTAACATGCTGTCACATGTAGAGAAGGAAATTTGTTACTCAGGTCCAGCAGCATACAGTATGTTAAAAATAAATTTAAAAAGAAGACTCAGTAACTTAATTACAGTAGCAGATAGGGACAGTAATAAATAGGATACCTAGATGGGTTTACTGATTGACTAAAGGTCTTATTTACACTCGAGCTAAGACTGTCTGCTGGCCCTGTGTCAGTTGCGTAAAAGGACAGACTTGTCTCTGCACTTGTCTGACAGTCTCCGTCACGCTCCGTGATGAGGCACGGACAGGTGTGCGCGCCGGCCCCTCGTACCGGGTGAGGGCCGTGCCGATCTGCGTGCGGATCTGCTCCCACTGCTCACGGCTCTGCCACGTCAGCGCCGCCTGCTCCTCCCTGGCCTGCCGCTCTGGGGCCGAGGGTCGGCTGCTCAGCTTCAGAGCCAGCGTGTCCTTTCTCTTTACGCGGCTGGCCAGCGCGCCTGTGAGAGAGAGACACGGGTGGCGTATCACCATAATGATGGAGCTCACCTTGGCTCCATCATTCCCATTCCCAGCATCCCTAAGAGTCTACCTGTACCACTCTGGACCCGTGTCTGTAACACGGCTTGTATTTATTCAGTTGAAAAAGTTTATAATACCACCTCAGCCCCCCTACCCATCCAGGATAAGCGGTAATAAGTAGGACTGGGTGATCTATCGAGTTCTTACAATATATTGATATATTTTCATACGAGATATAGGATGAGAATGTCATTTATATCAATATCGTTTATGTTCCTTTAATATGATACTCCTATAGCCGCCAATTCACCTATTTCTCCTCTTCCTGTCTAATGTGTCACTATTGCTCATATATTTATGACAACATTCATGATAGTATTTTAGTCTATCGAAACTGGCTACCCAGTATTTTATAAAGGTAGGATGCTCTGAAAAAGTATTTAGGTGTATCAAGATAATCTGATAAGGAATTTCAGACTGTCGCAATGCCTAATTACATTACATTACATTAGTTACTAATTACATTAGTTACATTACATTAGTGGACTATCCGCTTTCAGTTTCAGTCCATAAAAATGACGATAGCATTTTCAGTAGGGTAGCATCGATTGATAGATATATCTGTCGAAGCCTGCTAAGATAGGACAACTCGACAAGGGTAGTTTATTTTTGAGCCATTTCTTCATGTACATGTACAGCTGTATGTAAATAAAAGTGCCTGTGTGACATTGGGGACATTTGGCTCTGACTTGGAACTGTCTATTTGTTATTACTCTACAGGGAAAATATCGAGATATGATTTTTGGTCTGTATTGCCCAGCCCTAGAAGGAAGTTGGATGGATGGATGGATGGATAGAAGGACGGGATGCATGTAATCACACAAAGGAGCAGCTGTGCGAATGTCTGCATTCACATACTGTGTGGACTTTCATCCTCCTCATCCTCGGAGTCGTCGTCTTTGTAGAGCACAGGCCCATCCGAGTCGCTGTCGTCGGGCGGCTCCTCCTCCTCGACCTCCTCCTCCTCTTCCTCTTCCTCCTCTTCCTCGTCCTCCTCGCTACTGGCGGGCCCCTCCATCTCGGGGATGATGCTCACATTCAGGTCACCCACCAAGCAACGGCGGCTCCGTGGCTCCAGCTCCGGCTGCGGGGGCGGTATGTGCTCGGGTGGTGGCAAGTCCTCCTCTTCCTCCTCCTCTTCCTCCTCCTCGTCCTCTTCAGAGTAGTCTTCCTCGTTACTGTTCACGAGAGCGACAAAGTACAATCTCAAAGTTACTACAGTGCCCCCTACAGTTCAACGCTGAGATTTTATGCGGCATCCTGAAAAAGTGAGTGTTGTGCTGCTCATGCCACACACAGGTGATTATCTACCAGCACCTCAGCTGATCATTCTTCATGGCATTAACTAAGACAGTGCAAACGAAAATAGGTGAGAGGTGCTAACTGAAATATTCCCAGAAGAACATGATCCAGTAGTATCACACCAGAGGGAGCCACAGGCCACCAGAGGCAAACATGCCGAAAAACAACCCCATTTAGTCCTATTTAAATGCATGAAAACATACAAACAAATCCACAAACTCAAAACAAGCAAAACAGATATGAACTTATAAACATGATTACAGGAGTAACATTCACTTAAAAAAAATTACCAGCAGGGTTAGCATGTCTAAAGAGGTTACAGCTCAAAGCTCTATCTGCCAAATAATTCTAGCAAAATGTTAAAATGTTGTTATTATTATTATTATTATTATTATTATTATTATTATTAGATGTTATTCAGTATTTTTGTGTGCTGGACATATCAACATTTTACAGGTAAAATGCCCTTGTCAAACGCTTGTTCGTTTTTATCATTTAAGCGAGTTTGGCACCACTCTACAACATGCACACACACCCCCACACATGCAAACGCACACACCCACGCCAAAGCAGGAATTTGTAATAAACCCTGTTTTGCAGCCCTGGCCAAATGGCACATGGGACGGGGGGGGACTCACAGCTTGAGCGGCTGGATGGTGACGGGCAGGGGGTACCCGCGGCCCGCCCCCTCGCCCTGGTACTCCGGTGGCGGTGTCTCGAAAAGCAGCGAGTGGGCACGCTGTGAGCCATCGGGGTTGGGCACGGCCGGCCCGGGGCTGGTCAGCGCCCGCTGGATCATGATGTGCAGTGGGACGGCGGCCTGGCGGCTCAGTTCCGACGTGGGGCTGGGCGGCTCGTACGGGATGGGCTGGGGCAGTGGGTGCGGGTACGAGTGCTGGTGGGCCAGCAGGTGGTGGTGGTGAGCCAGGCGTGGGG
>JAODKL010000135.1:24375290-24390825 GCA_026780765.1 Petrocephalus schoutedeni
TGGCGTAAGAGAAGCGAGAGGTATGATGGCATCACGAAATCTGTATAACGATAACGAGGAACAGTAAAGGTGGCGTAAGAGAAGCGAGAGGTATGATGGCATCACGAAATCTGTATAACGATAACGAGGAACAGTAAAGGTGGCGTAGGAGAAGCAACAGCTAAGGTGGCGTCAGAAAACCCATATAACGATAACGAGGAACAGCAAAGGAGTAAGAAGCGGGCGTTACTGTGGTGTCACGATAACCGTACAATAATCACAAGGAAGAGAGGGGGAGCGATGGCGTGAGTGAGGTCATGTCACAGACTCTGTGCTGCCGGAGGTTACGCGGTATCAAGAGGACACCTGTGCAGCAGCTCATAGCTTAGCTCTCTCACTTCGCAGTTCCATTTGCTTTGTAAGTTCTTGTAACTTGTATATTGTTTTTTTAAATCATCACGTCTTACTTGCTTTTATTCACTTATATATTCGTGCATTACTTTTTACACTTCATCTACAATGTTTTTCCTAACCTTGTTTCATTAAATACAACACAGCACAACAAAAAGTATTTATCCCTCTTCTGTGACATTGGACGCAGAAGTGTCCCCTCACAGGGACCCAGAAAGTTCCATCTTATCTTCATAAAAAGCAGGACCGAACCGAACCGAATTCATAGGTTATACAGAGCGAAGATGTACGACCTGCTACAGCATCCAAATAGACACAGACACACACACACACGGGATGTCTCACTAATGCAGTCAGTCAAACCAAAGAGGCAGCAAGAGACACTCAGGGATGCTCAAAAAGGGAATGAGGCAGACGTAGCTGAGCATAGCTGAACCTGGAACAAAATGAGAAGCTTAGCTAGAGCACACCCCTAGGGAGAGGAGTGCTCACCAGCTGGGCCAGGGAGGAGGGGCTCGGATTATGTGACAGGAAACAGCCAATCACATGCGATGATTAGAGAGATCCAGCATGAAGCAATCATATTGGCTCAACACATCAGCAGAAGCATCCAACAACGGAGGAGGCGGGGCAGGGGGAGGGGCCAGGCACGGGGCTCACCTCGGAGTGTGCGACCCTCCTCCGCAGATGCATGCCGGGGCAGTGTGGGTCTCCAGTCTGTGTCGGGGCCAGGTCGGCTACGGCGGCCATCCTCAGACGGAGCCTTCTGCAAGGCTGGTTTCTTTTCGAGCCGCCGGGGGTCTTCCGCCTGCCACAGTGGGCCCAATTTGCGCTCTGCATCCCCCGGGGCCCGAGCTCGGGGAACCGGGGCACCCCTGCGCTCCTCAGCCTGGGGCAGCCAGGCAGGGTTTGTCCGGTAGTCAGACTCTGAGGAGGACCGGGCCATTTCCAGGGCCCGGCCACCACCCACACCAATCGGGGCAGTGTGGCCGTTTTTCAGGTACGGGGGCTTAGGGCCATGGGAATCATCTCCATCTGCAAAGCACACACATGGATGAAGGGGGTAATCCTGTGTGCCTCAATGACAAGCAACAATCAATGAATCCGTCCATCCATCTTCTCTTAAGATAAAAGGCCAGTGAGCACATGATCAGTGTCCCCACACTGGCTGTTACTGCAGTTTAAAAAATGGCTTTGTTTAAATTACGCTGTCAGTAGAATAAGCCCTGTGACTGAGGGATTATGGGTACGAGCGCCATCACAGCCGCCCTGTGTCAGATACATGAATGGTAAATGCCAGTCACCTTCAGAAAAGAAAAGTGTATATCGGCTCAGTGAGGAGCCTCTCTCAGCTGTTCCAAGCTTTCAGAATCCTAGTGTGTCTGACCCTCTGTGTTCCCTGCCTCCTGGTGCTCCCTCCTTCACCCTTAGGGTGTGTCTGACCCTCTGTGTACCCTGCCTCCTGGTGCTACCTCCTTCACCCTTGGGGTGTGTCTGATCCTCTGTGTACCCTGCCTCCTGGTGCTCCCTCCTTCACCCTTGGGGTGTGTCTGATCCTCTGTGTACCCTGCCTCCTGGTGCTCCCTCCTTCACCCTTGGGGTGCATGGTCCCGCAGCACAAACAAACAGCAAAGACGTTTCAGCGGCACGTTGCTTAGCGTTCAGTTCCTTCACATACCATTGTCTGGGACCTCCTTTAGAACGCCCTTCTCAATCAGCTCCTGCCGTGGCCGCCTCATCGAGATCTTTCTTTCCAGAACTGCAACGTGAAAGAACATTTTGATAAGCTCTGGCCCTCCATCACAGTATCTCTGGAACTGGGCCAATAAGCCTGGGCATCCATGTTGAACAGCTGACAGTCCAACCCATTTTATGTTAGAGATAAACAGCATCAGTGCTACGGTGTCACATGGAGCATATCTTGAACCACCATATAAACAAAAAAATATAAAAGGCAAATACTCTACAGCAGGCTAAAGAGACCAATAACACCACACACATTTCTCACAGAGAAAGTGGAGAGGTTGGTTTCCATATACTATATACTTCTATATCCGAGGGACTTATCTAAAGCAATACTGTGCAGGTAGCATGTCAAGATGAGCCGTAGACTAGCATGTTAGAAGTCACCAAGTCAGAGGCAGAAAGGTAGAGTCGACCTACTTGAAGATTGTACAATATTATTGTTATAATGCATGCAAAACCCAACAACAGAAAGGCCCCCAGCTGCATGCCTATTCGAGGAAGAAAAGAATAGTCTAGAACCATCGGAACGGAGAATATGAGATCTGAGGCAAGCAAGAACAATCACCTTCTGAAGTTTCCTTAAACTTCTCACTGCTTTTCTTCTTCCTCCACTTCCAAGGTTTGAAGATCTTGCCCAAGGTGGAAAACTTGCCCTTGCGCTTGGTGGGAGGGGTGCTGTCTCCAGAATTGCCCCCCTCGCTCCCTGTTGCGTTGAGCTGGTGGTCGACTTCATCATCTGAGGCTGGGAGAAGAGTTGTCGTGAAATGAAGGTCACAGGCAGCACGGAGAATCTGCTTCAGGACATTCATCATATCATCCAGCACGGGCCAAGGACCTTCAGAGGATGCGGCCTTTTGTAAGACCGTTAAAGCCAACGAAAATTAGAACAAATCCTGTTCTGAGCACATCTTGTACAATTCACTATATGGAGAGCAGTACAATTAGGGCAAACATTTATTTTTAACAGAGATGTATCATTCATTAAAGTGCAGATACCTCCACTGAACATATGCTAAATATACTGGACTCAACTGGATATTGGAATATAACTTCAAATATTAAATTTTAAGCAAAAAACCGACAAACGACAGCATGGAAACAACCAAAGGGGGATCCGCTGCCAGCTTGGTGAAACACAAGTGTTTATGGGCAGACTACCTTTGAAGGCCATGTTACCCCAGAAAGAAGCAGCTGTAAACACTGTAAATGGCATATATTTGCACCAAGAAGAAAATAAGATGCAACCAATCTATTTTCTAAAGCATAATAATATGATGTTCTCTTACTATTAAGGTACAAATTCCATACTGCGTGTACTTTCCATGGCACCCACATTCCCAGTCTTCTGTACGTCACGTACAGTCCCGGTCCTTATCAGAGCACAATCACACTGGCCCCGCTCCTGTTCCTGAACAGGAGGAAAACACGAGTGCGACGGCCAGGCCAGGTCGGCACTCACGACCAACTCAGTAGGAACTAGGTCCGAGAGAACCCCAAAGGAGACCTCGAGGAACATGCAAAGTCAACAGCCACATATTTCCTGGTGAAAACGCGTCCCTCGCTGTCGCAAACCACAGAACAGTTGAGAATGCTCCTAAGAAGTGCCCTTTTCCCCATGGGAAAAGCCCCACCTTATCCTACGCTGTACAAACAAGCAGCAGCACATGGCTCCAGACTCGGAGGAACTTCTAAAAGACTCAGACTGCACGTCGACCGCCCCAGCCTGCTAGAGAAGAGGCTTTCTTCTGAGAAACAGATGACCCTCTGACAGAGGTGAATAAAAATCAAAGGGGCTCCACGCTGTTCCTCAAATAAACCTTCTGGGTCTCCAGCCTCATTTCCCCTGGCTTATGGTGGGGAGCGGAGGTCCCGCTCGGTTCTGCCTCTAGCCCAGCGCTGGAAGCTTTCAGGAACAGGACGCGGTGGGAGATGGGCTTCTCCCGGGGGGTTCGATGGCCCAGAAGCCCAGCTCAGCATTTCTGCTCCTTGGCACCTGTTATCCGCCCCTCCCATTATTCCCCAGCCTGCCTTCACACAGATAAACATCTGAGAGGGCGGGGGACAAAAATCTCACTCGTAAAGCTGTCTGCGCCACGGCCCTCCCTCCTTCACCCTTAGGGTGTGCGTCTTATCCTCTGCTGAGCGACGGCAGCAGCGTCTGCTCCCTGCCGACTACCGTGGCGATTCGCACAAGCTAACAGCCCCTCTCGGCTCCCCCACCTATCAGCGAAATAAAACAGAACCCAAAATGGAGCGATTGCAGGAAGCGGTGTCCAGCAGACCCGCAGCAGCGTGAAGTGAGCAAGCGCGCGAGTGCGGCGTCTCAGAGAGGAGCTCAACGCCTCGTCTCGACCAGAAGCCTCGTCTACCTGGGCTCCACTGACGCGCGAAGCAGCCATGCAGGCAGGCAGCCATGGGGCCCCAGCCTGGCCCCTCCTGTCCCGTGCGTGCCGTGCCTCTCCACAGCCCAGACCTCCTTCCTTAGTACGGAGCAAATCCCAAAAACACAGCTTGGGCGTAGATACTCCGCCGCTTGGCCCAGCGGCCCCTGCCGCGGATCCAGCAGGATGGCCAGCGCCCACCGGCGAGGGGGGAAGGACCGCCGGCCTCTCGGCGCTGACAGCCGGCGCGGCTCAGAGACGGGCCGCCCAGCAGAGGCAGGATAGCAGAAGCTGGAAGTCCAGCAGGCCTGCTGTCAGGATACTGCGGCTCGGAGCCAGCTGACCAGGGAGGAGGAGGAGGAGGAGGAGCAGGGATGGTGGGGGCAGGGCCTGGGAAACAGCAGCGCACAGCTAATGGGGAGAGAGGAAATGGCACCCCACCCTGGGACACACACAACACACACTCAAAAACAGAAGTTCCACAACAGCACACACACACACACACACACACACACACACACACACACACAAACCAGCATGCCACCCCCCCCCACATACACATACACACACACAGCAAAAGTTAGTTAGTACCAATCTGAAAAAGCCACACAGGCAGCACTGTCAGACAACTACAAACATCACCTCCAACAGCGGAACCCCCTCCCACCCTCCCCCCAGGGGAGAAGGCTGCGTGAGGCATTATTTCATTTCCTGAGATAGGAAATTCAATTCAATTAATAATGCTCATGCACAGACACACACACACACACACGAAAAGCCTACCAGCCAGCAGCACAGCAGATATGGCAGGGCAGTCTCAGAGCCACTACTCTGTTCCCGCCCAGACAGGAACACTAACAAGACTTAAAGGCGTAAACAAGCTCCATGCCAAAAATTCAGAGACTCTCTCTCTCTCGCCGCCAACTCTTAGGGCCCCCCCACAGCAAACTGTCCCCACTAAGCAGGGGAAACCGGACTGGCATCCTTATGACAGCATGACACAATAAAGACCACCATAGCTGGGCAGGGGTGCATGCGCGTGTGATATGTGCAGCGACGGCGGGCGAGGGACCCGGCGTCGCTACGCTAGGCTGGCCCGCTAACGAGCCCGACGACAGCCTCTCCCACCTGAGGGAATGTGCCAAAGGCCTTTATAAATGGGCATGCAGAGAGTCAGCCGGCCGGGCGGTGGGCGAGCTCCGCACCGCAGCAGAGTATCGCAGACGAGGGCCATCAAACACATTCCTCTGGCAGGCGAGGATTCACGCCACGGACACGGCGCATGTTCTGAAAGGCTAATTAGGACTATGCATGTCCCGGCACCGTTTACCTGAAAATTTTGCTGGAGCGAATCTTTGACAGGGTGACGGCAGCGAAGATCGACGGCGCCTCTCACAGACGCAGGCCTTTCCATTTTACCACCATATGGCACCGGCCTCACGTGCCCCCATCACACCTCAAACACATCAAACTCCCCCCAAGTAGCTTCCGGCCCATTAATGGGAGACATGGGGGTCTCACTGAGCCAGGGGGGTAAGCGGGCATACCAACTCGGGCAGCCGAGGGAACGCGGGAAGGTTACATGTATGTCGATCTCAACGAGTCTTACAGATGCAAATGGGCTCAGCAAGAAATACATAATGGCACCACGGCCCTGCAGCAAGACGGATGCGTCTCGCTCGACATCACAACCCCCCTCCATAACTGACCACTAAAACTGGATCAATACCATAAATTTTGACTTCAATACCAATACAAGCATTGGTATGTCGATATCAATGGCAAATCAATACTAAATCCATACTGTAAACCATTCACATTTAAATATGATACTGCTTTGAAATAAACAGACCTATTTATTGATTCAACCAACAGCAATAGACAATAATATAGTATTAATACTAAAGGTGTAATATCAGACCAAGATTTTGTTTAAACCAAACAGTATAAAGTATAAACAGGATAAAGAGGCGCAGTCACAGTGCTCAACAAGTTACTTTCTGGACTGAAATTTACGCCTCTGTTTATCCATAAGTGAAATGCGCAGAATAAACAGCATTCAATATATTGGAATTCCATCTTTACATTTTTACATTCTTCTGTCTATCATTATTCACATTAATCCTGAATTCCTGATATTAATTTAGCCATAACACAAAGAAACACAAAACGTATTAACCACTAAATGACATCACTATCTGACATCTGTTCTCACACATACCTGACCATCTAAACCAGGGCAAGTGCTTCAGGAAAGTGCAAATAAATAAATAATAGATGCATAAAATACACACACACACACACACACATATATATATGTATGTATGTATATACACACATACACACTATATATACACACACCCAAAAATTATATTACATACATACACATATGCATACAAATTGAAATATTTAACAAAAGAAACTTCAAGATTTTAACTACACCCAAATACAACTTTTTATTCACCAATAAAAGCTGTGCCAACAGATGCTAAGCAGCATCGGCAAATCGTTTGTTGTCGCTCAATATCGTCAATATAGGGTAAGCATTAGCATCATCATTAGCATTCACCTCCACAGGGTGGGGCGTGGGCTCTGCTGGGACACACAGGAGGTGCAGAATGTCTAGCCTGAATGTCAGCATGACCACGGGTGGGGCTAGAGGCCATACCTGCGGGGGGTCCTCTAAGCGTGGTGAATTTCACATACGTTAATCGCAAGCCTGATAATGCTCAGGCATACGTTCACCAGTCACCATCTGACGGAATCACAGACTTCGCCAAAACTCTTTTAGTCTGTCCTGAAGTCAACAGCTTAATTTCAAGACTGAGAGACCAAGCACACGTGAGAAGGACAAATCCAAACATACCAGGAAAAGTTAGGTACAAAAGGGAACAGTTACCACATTCTTTACAGGTCCTACTATAATACCGTTTCATGGATCTTCTACATACTGTCATCAACTTCAGCAGCAGCATGTTTATGGCACTGGACTGAGAAAGAACTACGAAGCAGTGAGATATTAATGTTTGGGTTGGGGTCAAAATTCCATCATGAAGAATCCCAGATGTGAGGCATCCAGTGGCGACATTGGTTTTGCTTCTGCTGTCGGTGGGAACTTTCAGTGCTTGGAGGACAGATCTCAGAAGCTATCAGGTCATCACAAAGTTCCTTATTAGCCAGGCACTTGACGAGCTTATGAGGTATGGCCTGTGGCTAACAGAATTTGTTTTCATACCATTCCCAATGTGAGAGGGAGGTAACAAGGCAGGGGGGGGGTTACAGGGGAAGACCATGGAAAAGGTTAAAAAAAAAAATTTAAAAAAAAATGACCAGATGTGCCACACACTAACATCATGCTGTTCACTTACAATAAACAGTCCAGGATATCAGTGCAGGAGACCCCTGACGTAGTGACCCCGCGAGATGCTCAGATGCCAGTTCATTTATAGACCATACATGCCCAACAATTAAGTTAATTACATCATTGACCATGACAAGGCTGAGCAATACATCTGCATCCAGTGAATTAATAACCCTCAACATTTCAAATCAGGACAAACAACGCCAAAAAGGACCCAGAAGATGAGCCAACCAGCAATCACATTCAAGGGACAAATGAATCACACAATTACTGAGGTCCAGCTGAAAACAAAAGCAGCACTAGACTGGAGGCCCACGGGACAGGGGTGAACAGCAAAGCAGCAGGAGGGCGGGGCCCCTCTAGCGCCCGCCCCCCCCCCCAATGTCCCAAAGAGAGATGAGGGCCCTTTTAACCATACCAGCTCATGGTAAAGCCATTTCAGAAACCAGTGTCTGCCAATATGCTGATTTTACATGTTATGTAAGATAATGCTGGATGTAACAACAGTATGTAGTCATTCCATCTCAACATGAAGACATGTGCCAGATTGATTAGGCTTGGGCTCACTCCCCAGTTGGCAATCTTATGATCTGGCCTGTGCCTAAGTGCTGATCTATACAAGACTTCATGACACGTGCAGCTACAGCAACAACGTGCCAAATGGGGCTGATACTTCCTCAGCTGGTCAGTTGTGCCGGTTGCGACCTCTGCTGGGTGCAAGTGGCAATAAAAGGCACCTTGGCCAGGCTGGCAGTACCCACTCCATACAGAGAAAGACCTACAGCTGCATCTGCCACTCCCAAACACACAGCAGACAGGATACCTCACCCATGGGGCAGGGAACAGCACGCGAGTACCAAACACCATGCACAGCACATAGGACACCTCACCCACGGGGCAGGGAACAGCACGCGAGTACCAAACACCACGCACAGAAAACAGGACACCTCACCCACGGGGCAGGGAACAGCACGCGAGTACCAAACACCGCGCACAGCAGACAAGATACCCAATCCCCTGAGAAGGGAACAGCACACGAGTACCAAACACCGCATGGAACAGACAGGATACCTGACTGGCAGGCCAGGTCGTAACATGTGGGGGGAGGAGTGGGGGGCACCAGGCTGCCAGCATTACCAGTATCACAGTCTCCACATTCCAGCCGTGGCAGTAGCGCAAGCCTCATTGCCCACCCCACCCCCCCAGCGGCCCCTCAGCTGAAGGCCTGAAACACCTCCCCACGATACACATGCATAAAGCAAACACACTGGGGGAATCGGAAAGCAATCCTTTAGGGGCTAAAACTTAGAGAGTGCCACACAGATATGCATACAGACGCAAAGAGGCGCACACACACAGACAGACGCGCGCCGCCCTTTACCAGCTCTCCGTGTCGCCTCCTCAGGCACAGCTGCCAGTCTGACGGCTTGTCCCATGTTCCCGCTCAGGCTGCCATACCCAGGGCCCGCCGCTCGCGACGGGGAGGGGGGGTTAGAGGTGAGGGAAGCAGGGCAGCGCTGGCCCGCTCACTCCATAGCCGGCGGGTGTCCACTGCCACCCCTGTAACTCAAACCTCATTCTCTGCTCGCTCTCTCTCTCCATGTACTCAGCGAAAGCCCCCCGCCCCCCCAGCCCACGTCCCTCCTGCACAGGATCATAAGGCAGTATGTCTGCAGTGAATGAATACCTATCATTCCAAAGCAGACACTTACACTTTTTCCTTTTTTAAGGTCACAGGTTACAAGAGTTGGTGGGGAGTGCAGAAAGGGTAGTTTGAGGGCCGGGACAACCCAACCCCCCCTCCCACGATGGGTCCAGTCAGTCATCTTCAAAGGTAATGGGCATCCAATCCAGGGTGAAGTTGGACGGGGGGGGGGGAGATAGCGGTGAGTAACCGGATAGCAGAAATGTGGGCCAGGCCTAGATGTAGAGCCAAGGAGGAAGTGACATGATGGAGGCACCCCCCCCCACACTTATAGAGTTGGGGGCAGGGGGGTTCCAGGAAAGGCATGTGGACAGTGGCATGCAGCCTGCGGAACTCCTCATTGGGAAAGCCTGTGCTTGAGCTTTACACGATCATAAGGAAAAAAACAAAGGTGCTGAAGGGCATGACAGGAGTCCGCAGATAGCATCACCATTAGCATAAAGGAAGCCAGCAGCACCAGGAATCCCTACAAACGACACCCATTCATGGACTTCATTGTTACAAACAAAAAACCCAAAACAGCAGAAGAGCAGAGAACACGTTCTGAAGCATTCTGTGACATTTTCGCTCACGTGCAAACACAGCAGGTGAGAAACCGCACCTCACATATATGAAGGCTCAATAAAATGTGGCAGTAAAACAGTGGATTTCCTGCTCAGACACCTGGTGACATTGCTATATCACCCACAAATGGATAAGAAGCTAGATGATGCAGCACAAGTGGATCGCTCTTTCACGCTACATGTGGCCGCAGCAACTGGAAACCGCCACCCATGAGCGAGCTGCCGTCTGGCGCCCTCTGCTGCTGACCTCACAGAAGACGCCCAGCGGGGCATGTGTTCCTGAAGGACAAACAGCAAAGCAAAGTTACCCCCCACCCACCACACCTAGGGGAGCGCTTTAAAGGCACAGAGCACAGCCGGGCTTCATATTTACATGACTGTGCCAACTACTCCAATAACCAAGCAAAATCCCCCCGCCCCTCTCCCATTGGTTGCATAAAGGCTTTAAATCTTGCCAAACATAGCAGCTGCAAACTCAGACTAAGGTTCAATATCACCCTTAAAATTGGTCTGCAGTCCTCCTTCAGAGCCTCTGACACCCACAGCAGCAGAACTACGGTTATATGCAGTCCCAGAGCAGTGACGCACACAGAGATAAGCAGCTGATCAGTCCCCACAGAGCAAAAAGTACAGCGGATCTCAATCTACTATGCGGATACATGAGATTTCCCGCACAGACAGGAAACGACAATCAGAGTTTCAGCCTAACACTTATACCTAATACCACCACAACACCATTTGTTAAATTGGGACACCGACACCGTTCAGAAACATACAGCTTTCCGGAATAACGGTAAATTAACAGAGCCATTTCGCCACATATTAACTTCAGACTGGCATCTGCCACTGATGCTAAACATCGTCATTTTGATGTTTATTTTCCTGTAATTTGGGGGGAGGGGGAGCAGGGCCGCGGTGCCTGCACTCATAGTGAAGGAGGGGCAGCGAAGGCCATGGGAGCCTGCTTAGAGCAGCTCTTCCGCAAGGCCATGTCAGTGCCGCGGCATAGCTTGTGTAACCCGCCGGCACAATGCAGTGACTCAGGCGGCCCGCTCCGCCCCACTCGGCCGCCCGCTACTTCCTGGATGGCGGCAGCTTCCTCATTGTGTCATTTAGGCCTCTTCAACAGTACTTCCATCACCAACGCTGTGCTCTTACCAGCTACGCATTTACTTAGTCATACAGTTTGAGTGCATTTACTGAGCAGCTCAGCATTTGAACCACAAACGTTTTCATAAAATCACTGACAATCGTACAGTGCAGATGTATTAACCCCACTCAGATAGAGGTAATGACTAACTGCTGTTTCTGTGGTTACATCAAATGACACATGCACTATCTACCCACCTCTCAGGTAGGCATATGGGTCTGGAAACAAACTAATTTAAAAAAAGATAACACAGTTATGAGCAAAACCAAAAAGGTGCCAATATTGAGGTGCATGACAAACTGCGACAATTAGGTCAGAAGTTAAGAAATTCCAGGGGGCGTTGTCTCCCCCTAGAGGTAACTCCTGGTGCTACAGCACCCTGAAATGCACTGCAGACTGTCACAGGCTGGAATTCCAGGAATGCACAGTTATGAAGCCGTTAGACGATAAGGGGAAATTAAACAAGTGAGGTTTCGTGGGAAGGCTTGCCCGCTCCTGAACCATTCACCCACCATGTTCAAGGGTACTATACCAGGCTACCATCATTTAAATGGTTAAAAGTTATTGGATAGTAAGCTTTTTAAGCTTTCAAGCCTTATGAAAATTCAAGATGGAGAGGTAAGATGATATTTCTGCTTCAGGAGTTCTCAGCAAATTTCAGTTAACAGTACTTACTTATATAAATAATATAAATTTATATAAATATAAATAAATGAATAAAATGTAGTACGCAGTTTGGATTTCAGGCACAGTGTGGAGCAGGGAGAAGCTAGTGGGGGAGTGGGCATGGAGAGAGGAAGAAGAAGTGGGACAGCAACACATAAAAGCATAAGAGCATAAGAGACAGGCTGAAAGTGGCCTGAAGTGGACCAGGAGAGGAATGTGGACGGTGAGAAGAAGGGAGGGGGCCTGGGGGATGCAGAGCTGCTGCCATGACCGCCCCTGGCCTCCGCACTCCACCACATCCCCGCGAACAGCGCAGTATTCAGGAATGTGGCCCAGGCTCTGCAAAGACCGAAAGCAACTAGGAACAGTCCTCGAGAGCATCGAGCGGTACCAGCTGGCCCAAAAATGCAAAAAGTGGTAAAAAGGCTCCGCCTCCTCAGCACCGGTGCCTTCACACTATAAGGCTGCCCGGACAAAGCTCGCCCATCACTTACCAGGCAGGCACGCACATTATCAGGAGCTGAAATGCACAAGTTTTGCTCTTCCTTTGAACTGCAGCCCTCGATCAAGGCTTTACCAAGCGCCACTGCTGAAGATGGCCGCCTTGGCTGTGCCCTAATTTTGTGTTCCAGTTCATACCAATAATGTCCTGTTAGGCTGAGGCCTGGGTGCCTGGAATGAGGAAACATTACTTTCTGCAATCTCAGTTTCATCTGAGAGGTTTCCTAAAGCTTTTGTCAGAGATTTGCAGAAGGAGAGATATATTTCATCATCAAACCTAAGAAACCCAGTTAAGAACCCAAGTAAGTTTACAGCACGATTTCAGTTTTACTCCAAGGAAAAGGATTCCGTCGACTTCTGACGGGAAACAAAAAGTTACTTGTTACTTACTGCACAACAAGTAAAAAACCCTGCTCTCTTTGCATTAGCTGCTGCAAGCCGGTAAGGCTTGAAGCGAAACTTAATCAGCTCTGTAGGATTAGCACGTTCCTTGTTAATGCTAACATTCTGGTTTTTGGCCAATAGTGTTGGGATGAACAAACAAACAATTATACATGGCGAAATGAATAAACACCCTACATTTCCAGCTCCGCAAATGCATGGAAGCACAAAGCAGGACGCTCGCAGAGCCACCCAGAGGCCCCAGTTTAACAGAAAGAGAGCAGAGGAGAGAAGCAAAGAGAGAGACGCGCCAAGGTTATTTTTACTGAGCTGGAGCAGAGACGGCAGGCGATGATCTACTTATGTAATCTCGGTTGGCCCGGTTCCTCTGGACACGGAAGCAAGAAAAACACCGCGTTTCCTCCTCATCGGACCCAGGACTGAGAGTTTGTGTGCCCGGGAGCTGAGGACCGCAGGGAAACCCGCACTAGAGCCGGCAAACCAGTGGCAGCTTCCGAGGACTGAAGGGGGAAACTGACCTAGCTAGAAATGTCAGGATATCGGAGAAAAACACCTGACTGTGATTACTCAGAAGCAATTTAATAAGACTTCCGTGCTTAGTCATGGCAGATGCAGAGTAAAAATCTGGCTGTGCCTTAATGTATCTGCACTGCTGTCAATGCATCTACAAGTAAAAGAGGGCATCAAGGGAATTGGTGGCAGCCAACATTTCCAAAGGCTGCGAGGTCCTAACAGAACAGTGGGTTTCGAGATAAGGTACTGATCTTCGGTGGCTCCATGCTGCCCCACTTACTACCACCCACGCCAGCAATTACCAGGAACCCGTCCAGCCCAAAAGCCTACAGTACACTTGCAGTTTGCCGATGACTAATCTCACTTGTTATACCGAACTATTTTTGAGTGTAGAGAAAGAGACACCATGCCAAACTAATAACGTATCGCAAGCATTAGACCCAGCAAGGAGTCTTCTCACACCAGTGTGCCAGCTTGGTGGAGCCCTAGGAGGGCCCTGCAAGATCCTGCACCCAAGGGCTCTGCACAAAATGAGGATGATTTGTCATGGACGAGAAGGAAGTGGAGGTTTGTGGAAGGGCGAACAAAAAGCCAAAGAATCAAGCAGAGTCGTTACTATTACCCAGTTCAATTCAATCACTCGATTAGAAATTTCCTCCTCGAATACTCTGGAATATGGCGGAAGGAAGGCGGCGCATAGAAGATGATGGTTCAAATAAAGAGTGAAAGTATCATCTGTGTGGAAGCACTACACATTAATAGTGAATGATAATGCAGTCTGCCAGTACTGCAAAGCAGAACTTAATTATCAGAGCACAACCGTAATGCAAATACATCTTAAAAGAAGACATTCAAGGTTTGACGGACTCAGTAATGCAAGGTTAGCCATTGATATGTGCCATTTAGCCTCTCGGAGTAGCCAAGGCTGTTTTTATCATCGCTTTGACTAAAATTATTTTGCTTCGTTTACTTTGTACAACTCTAGCATGTCAAAATGAAATTGCTTCTAAAATGAAAATTAGCCCGTCACATAGCCACATCATCTTACGTAAGTCAGTATTTAATCACCATATAATATTTTTGTGAATATATTGTGTTAGAGCTGAATGATCCTGGGAAGAGTTCATATTGCAATATTAGAAGTTTTTGTGATATTTAGCAGTTGAGAATTAACTTTATAACCACAAAGATCTTATCTACTAGCAGTCTGTCAAATAAGATAACCACATTGCCACAAAGCAACACAAAGCTGTGCCAACAAATCACTTGCTTTTGCTCAATATCATTAGGGCTACAGCTATCGATTATTTTAGTAATCGGGTATTTTATCGATTATTTACTTTTGTCTTATTAAAGAGGAAAAAAAGACGGGTCTCTTAAAATGAACAACTCATTGGTTTTAATGGTTAACTGTATACCATAATGACGGTATTTTAAGTAATTCAAGATGAGGGAGTTGAAATAATCTGGAAAAAAAGCACTTTTTGTTCAAGCGCTGTTTGCAAATGCAGCACTTAAAAAGCACACGTAATGATACAGACACTTTAGCGAAACATGGTATTTTTGGGCAAATAAATTACCACAAAATAATGTAAGCTATTTTGCCATGAATTTGGTAATAAATTCACCCATGTGACCTGAGGAGAGCTGTAAACATTTTAAATAAGCTCTAACATGGTAGCAGTGCAGCCAACTGTAATTATGAAGCCATTGATAACCAGAACAACTTAACATGTAACGTTACCCTGTGTCACTAGACAAAATCAGTGAAATGGGGACGTTAGCCTCGATAGTTATGACCGAAGGTACTTTGCAGCTATTAATTATGATAACCATTAGCAGCTAATGCTGTGCCAATATAAAAACAAAATAGTATTTAGTATATTAATTAGAGGTCAACCGATATGGGTTTTTCTATAGCCAATGTCGATATTTAGAATTCAGGGTCAGCCGATGACCGATATATGCTGCTGATTTTTCCTGGTCGGTAATTAGACATTTTCCCCTCTCAAATTAATATTTCTCAAATCAACATTTATTGAACACTGACTTAGAACATAAGTGTAAACTTATAAATACAGTGACCAGATAATCCATGTCATCCCGGACACTTTGAGCTACTTCAGGTTTTACAAACTACTTTAAACCTGAAAGACT
>JAODKL010000135.1:24449839-24460556 GCA_026780765.1 Petrocephalus schoutedeni
TTTCACATCCACCCCCCCCCCCAATTGAGTTATCAGCCCCCCCATCCATAATGTCACCGCCTAGCAGGTTAGATTGTCTGTCCATCATCACAATAGCTTCATAATATCTGGGCTTTGAACGGCGAATCGGGGCAGTGATTCAATGGCATCCCTGACTCAGATCTCCCAATGGCGTGCCATGAAACTCACACACCTTGCCCGCCCTAATCTCCAGCACCAGCCACTTCATGTTCAGGTTTTTGTTTTGCTGAAGAGCTGTTATTCAACAGGGCCTGTCTTGGACTAATCTGTGCCCTCGGGCAGAAACAGTTTGTGGAAAGACATTCCTTGAAAAGACACTCCCTCACTAAACATTTTTTTTTTTTCAGAAAGGTCCTAAAAGTACATCTAAAAATAACGATACGATAATGCAACCCTGTGTGATACATTTTTTTGATTTGGTAACAAAATCAGTGATACAACGGGCCTCCAGCGCGTCATCGCCTGTATGGTGGTTGAGAGTTTGTCAGAGGTTTGTCGACCTCACGGCTAGGCCCGGCCGGTGCCAGCAGGGATGTGGGTCCGAGGCGAGCTCACCTCTGGCGGCAGAAGCTGGAGCAGGAGCGGTCCGAGACGCTGGCGCAGGCACAGCGCTGGGCAGAGCGGCGTCGGCGGCGGGACAGGGGGCTGCCCAGGCCGTACAGCGTCATCTTACTGTCACGGTGAAAAAGACAGAGCGCCTCAGCATTCAGACATTCAACCTCAATCATGCTCTCTCGTGCAGAGCGCCGGAGCTACGGAAACACTGCAGGCTTTTAATAAAGCATACAGCTCTTATCAGATGTTAAGTAACAATATTTATGGCTGCATAACTGCCAGCACAGGCTGTAAAACTTAACCCGTTACTATTCCTGGCAAGAAGTTAGCTGGTGCTAGCAGTAAATGAAGCTACGAAACTATGAGGAAGACGAGGACTTCGATTATTTTTCATCAAGTTCAAATTTCAAGAAACTCTATTTCTGTACCATTGTGAAAATATTTGAACTCAGTAACTAATAAGAAATATGTCTCACTAACTGTACATGTCATATTTAGGATGCAATCTTTATTTAGAACTTGTTTTATTTAGAACCTGAAACACAAAAAAATAAAACCAACCAAAAATGAACTGAAAATAAAACTAATTAAAACAAACAGCGAGAGTGGTCTCCCCGGTTCCTCTGAGCTAAATGGCTCGTCCCCACATCCCGCTTGGGGCCTACCTGGGTGTGTTGACCCAGATGATGTCCAGGTGGCAGAAGTAATGGCACTCAGAGTCCAGTTGGTTGTTGCAGGAGCAGCGTTTGACTCTCACATGCTGGGGAGTCAGCTGGGGGGTGCGTTCAGGCTGCCCCGATAGGGGGTGTCCAGACCCTGAAGGGAGCAAGAGACATGGAGACAGGTGAGGGGGCTGTTATTCTAATTCTGAATTCCGTCTGGCTCCGCAGTTTACACCCGTCGAACACAGGCACCGCACGGTCACTCAGCACCAGTGCAAAAACAGCTGAGTCACATGTGGCGATTTTTCTGCCGAGTCACGCGTCCCGGCTGACTCTCTATATCCATCTTCGTTTATTGCACCTAGACAGCCAGATGCAAGAGTGAGCAAACCTGGAGACGGGGTGTAAATATTGACATTGCTGTAGGGTGACTACAGGGCAGCGGTAAGAGAGCCGTGTGCTGGAGCACCTGCACATTACTACCGGGCGTCACGCCGCGAAACGCCGCTTTGTCTTCGCTATTTGCTCTCTCTCTCCCTTTTGATCTGTAGTGCAGTAAATTCCAGAGTCTATGGGTGGCAAGGAAAACGACCTGCAACCTACGACGCCTATGACAGCTGCCCCTCTCTGTTATTATGTTTGAAATGGACGTCTTGGCGACACGCTCGGCAGGTGAAGCGGGCGCACGCCTGCTACGTTACTCGGCGCGAATGCCGTCTCCGTTCCCACGCCGCCTCAAATATGCAAATTGGCGCTTGATGGCCGAGGAGCACGGAGGTGCCTCAGAGCCTCAACATTTATCGGCAATTTGAAGCCAGATGTTGCACAATGCAAAATAACCTGCCGTGCAGGTTTTGAGGGATTGGGAATGCATTTGAAACTATCTCTGTGCAAATAAACATCCCTAACATTATCGTTTCTTAAAAGGAATACAAAATAACTATATTGGAATGCTAGGATTACCCCTCACAAGTATGTCATTATGTGCGTAATCAGCTTTGAGATGAAAAGCCTCTAGATGCTCCTAAAATGCTCCCGAAGGCGTTACACGCAGGTGTGTCCCACCTGAGGTCTTACCTTCCTGAAGGGATAGGCAGAGGATGACGGTCACAGCCACAGAGACACACAAACGGGCCGCCATTTCTGGAGAGTCCAACGTGCGTGTGAGGGAAGAGCAGGTAAATCCAGACAAGACAGGTAACTCCCACTGCTGCCAGCTAAGCTGCAGGTGACAGTCTGGAGACAGGCTGCCTGCCTTGTGATATATAGTCCCGCTGATGTCATGAGCAAAGCCCCGCCCACCAGCGGCCAGCCACCTCCTGCCGATCGGCCTCGCTCTCCTCCCCGTCATCCTGTGGTACCGGAGCCTTAACATTCCAGGAATCTTTTTGTTTTTTCCCTCAGCCAGTCTCCGGATAGTACGCAAAGGGAACAGGGAAAGGAATTTGTCATTTCCATAAATAAATGCGCATTTGGAATTCATATTACATCAAAGCTGACACATTACGTCATTAGTATTTGTGTTATAGGAACAAGTATTAATTGGGACTGGGACACATAAAGTGAAAGACAAACCGAAAGGGTTTTTTGGAGCCGGGGGGGGTGGCAGGTCCTTTTTCTAGGTCAAATATTTGGTTCACTTAAAATTAAATGGCACCAATTTTTTAGGAATCTAAAAATTCACCATAAACCCAGTGAATCACGATTAATTGTACAAAAAACTGTTGCACCCACAGATTTCCATAAGGCAGATAAACTCCCAGAGGAAGGTGACATCCTCAGACAATCCCCTGGCTCATTTTAGTTTTTTTTTTTTTTTTTTGCACCTGGATATAAAATGTCACAGGAAGAAAGACAGCGATAACGGACCATCGACAGCTTTGCATACGCCTCCGCAGCGTTAGAGGGGAAAGGCCACGGAAAGTGAGGTCATCAGTTAAATAATCTGCCGCTGCGGTTGCCCACGTACTCTGGAAACAGAGCGGAGGTTTGAGGATGCCCTGAATGTAATCTGTATGCCCCCCCCCCCCCCAAAAAAACAGACTATTCCAAGTATGCGACTATCAGTCTGTTTCCACTTTACCAAAAGGTTTCGGCCTTTTTCGGAATTCGGAAGGCGAAAGACGGACATTTCCTTCTTTTGGTTTGGCTTTGATTTTAATGTCAGTCAGGCTTGATAAGGCTGTTACAGAATATCTATCAATCCACGTCTCATAGGCAAGAGGCAGAGAGGCTCAGTGGGCAGCACCATCACCTCGAGCTTTGCACGTCCATGCAGATTTCCTCCCACAGCCAAAAACATGCAGTCATGTGGAACATCCTATTGTGAGTCAATGCGTGTGTGTCCTGTGTTTGAAGACAGGCTCCAGGTTCACCGAGACCCTCTCCTGGATAAGAGGTTATGGAAGATGGAGGTCATACATTAAGATCCACACATCTATCTCTAAATTGCACCTCCAGTACAGGGTTTTGGGGTGGGGGGGCTGGATCACATCCTAGTCAGAAGAGGGTGCAAGGCAGGGGGCCATTCTAGATGTGGTGGCAGTAAGGGAAATTAAAAAAATAAAATACTCAGCATTTAAATAAATAAAATATCAAGCAATCAGATAATGCCTCACTGTGGTTTGAAGTTTAAATCCCATGCATGGTGCCCACCAGTCTTTTGCAGCCTGGGATAGGCTCAAACTTTAATACGTGCAGTACACATATTTCACAAAAATGCATTGTCTTCTATATGTCACTGCCTGTAATGAGCTTAACTGCCACTGGGAGGTGAAGCTATGGTGCAGGGCTGAGGCCATCCATCACCAGCCCCAGCGGCTTCAGCTCATAAGACCAAATGGCCCTAAAGAGACTAATGATCTTGTCCAGAATAAACAGGTCAGCTGGGGGATTCAGAAGGAGTGGGAAGATGAGGCGTGTTCTAAATGTGTACACGGCATTTACAGGCTGATAGATGCATCACTTGGCTTTAATGATGTTGGCTGAGACATGCTGGGTATCACGTGATCGTCATTCCCAAGTTCTGAGTTCGATTCCCACCCTGGCTCCATGCTAACAGGCTTTATGTGATCCTCATTGCCAAGTTCCAGGTGCTGAGCTCTATTCCCACCCTGGCGCCATTTGGACTGGCTTCACATGATCCTCATTCCTGGGTGCTGAGCTCCATCGCCCCCCTGGCTCCATGTGGACAGGCTTCACGTGATCCTCATTCCCGGGTACTGAGCTCCATTCCCACCCTGATTCCATTCGGACTGGCTTCCCTGGTGCTGAGCTCCATTCCCACCCTGGCTCCATGTGGACTGGCTTCACGTGATCCTCATTCCCAGGTGCTGAGCTCCATTCCAGTCCTGGTTCTGTGCAGATGGCCTTCACATTATCCTCCATCAGAGGTGCTGAGCTCGATCGCTGCCCTGGATCCTTGCTGACGGATCCTCCTTCCCAGGTGCTGATTTGATTCTCTCCCTGGCTCCGGGTGGATGGACTTCACACAATCTTCCTTCCCGGGTGCTGAGATTGATTATTGCCCTGGCTCAGTGCAGATGGATTTCACGCATTCCTCTTTCCTGGGTGTTGAGCTCAATTCCTGCCTCGGCTCTTCATGCGATTCTCCCTCCCAGATGCTGAGTTTGATTCCCGCCCCGGCTCAGTGCAGACGGACTTCATTCGATTCTCCCTTCCGGGTGCTGAGTTTGTAGCCGGACTTCATGTGAGTTTGATTACTGCCTTGCCTCTGATCCTTTTGCATTTACCCCTTCAGTCTAAATCCATTTGGTTTATATGAAAGGCCATGCCTTGTGTACTGGTATTCCAACCAAGGTGCCCTCTGCCTCCACCTGGGACGGACTCCGTGCTGACTGCAACCCAGCATTGGATAAGTGCTTTTGGAAGATGGAATACTGAAACATGCCACCCAATTACCCCATCCTGTCTATTTGATGGACCTACACCTTCTTCTTGGTTATTGAAGGTCATGCGTTCCCTGGGGGTATATGTTTTTTCCTCTTGAGCAGCTCATATTAAGTGTTGCACAGTATAGGTATAGGTAATATAGGATATGTATAATTACAAAGGTGATTAATAAGTGTGATTTCAATCAGGCTTTTATTGGATAAAAGTCTCCCAGAGGGGTGTTGATACGAGGGTTACCACGGCAACCTACCTTTCATATTAGGCGTGGGCATCAGTGGATTTGGTTTGGAAGTATGGACTTGATAAACCACCAATGGGACATTCCAGAGGCATTATAGCAGCATTGTGTAAAAATACAGATAGGGTGTGAGTAGCTGCTCTGGGCATTGCCGTTATTCCATAGTGACACATCCCTGCTGCTGGCCTGTCCCAGCTGAAGTGCTTGCAGGACATCGTGATAGACAAATTCCTGGGGTAAATCCAACCAACCATGATAAGCCACTGATGTGCCTTAGTATCAGGATTACCATAGGTTCACCCCAGGCTGGGCCCTGATGTAATTCGCCCACAATCACGAAGCCATTACACTTGGGAGATAGGGAAATACCACAAGCTATCAGATTGGGGGTTAACGGAGGGGGCATTAAAGCATTAGCATCAGCGCCGGTCACAGTGGAAGTTCGTGTGGACCAGATGGCCCAGGAATCATTCCTACTTTGCATCTTCTCATTAAGAAACTCCCCCAGATGACGAGCGCTTTGTCCACAGAGACAGCGGAAAGTACCTGGCTGTCCCTGCTGGAGCATATGACTGATGCATTTTGTCCTAAAACATCAGGACGAATCTGAGAAAAGAACAGCTGATTACGGTGTGACCCTTAACTCCACAAGCACTGAAATGGTCTCTGTTCTCAGGAATCGCCGAAGGAGAGGAGAGCCATCTACTGCATTAAACATTCTTCTTATCTAATTCTGGTTTTCTTTCCTGTGTTTTTTATTCTTCAGAAGAAGTTCAGCGGTAAGTGATGATATTGTTTGTGCTGGAGCATTAGCTGCACTCATGTTACCGAAAGAGCCCGCTGGACCAGGAATGCTCCAGAATGTTGAGTTTGCGCATGCTCAACACACTACTGTAATGCGAGAAATTCAGGCATTGCGATAATTAATCTAATAAAATGTTGGTGTGCCTCCTCGCGGGTGAAAATGCACACACCGGCACCCCTGTCAGCCACTGTCACTGATGTATTGTGCATTTAAATTACTTGAATTCTAATGAAATACAAAATACTGGTGTGAGAAAATGTATTTTAGTATTTGTAATTTGTAACAGAACACCTGTTGATGTATTTGTGCTCATCTCTGCGCCTGTCAGTCTTTATTGTCCGGGGCCCGGCAAACTGCCACTAGGCAGCTTGAGATTCTCCTGTCACCCACATAGCATGTCAAGCATAGCAAACTTCACCCATCCACAAAACAAATACATTCATCTTAAGGAAGGTCCTGAACATTAGATGGCCTTTAAATGAATAACCATTTCCCATAACAGCAGACCCACTATGGAGACCACAGACCCAGGACATCTCGGGAACATCAGAAGCAGGATAAACCCTGGATGGGATGCAAGGCATGCACTCGCATCACGGACAATTCAGAGACAGCCGCACACCCAAGCGGAGCACTCAGAGTGACAGAGGAAGACCTGCCAGCTCCTCACACACATAGCCTGGGGCAGGAATCAAACCCACAATCCCAAAGTTGTGAAGCTATTTGACACAACTGTGATTCCATGAGTAAAGCTGTAATCTCACACCTCCTGGGTTGTGGGTTCAATTTTTTTTTGTCTGTGGGCCCTCCTGGTCATGCAAGAGGTTTCCCTCTGAGTATTCCTGATTCCTCCTACAGTCTAATGATGTGCAGCTATTTGAGCTGTGCTGTGTGATGAGCTGGTATCTCCAAGGCATTCTCCTGCCTTGTGCCCTAAGCCACTTTTGAAAGGCTGCAGGCTCCCAGTGATTCTGTGCTGGGAGATGGATTTAAAATCTGCACATGGAAATTACTCAAAGGCTCAGACCTTTAGCGAGATTCTACAACTAGCAGATTTTAAAATCCTTATTCATACCTGTACGATAAATACACCACTTTGGAGATAATCAGGCCTGATCAGTAAGAAAGAAAGAAAATACAGAAGTAAGAAAATACAATTCGACTTTATGATCTTTGTTTTCCACATTTTCATAATAAGAAGTCTACTATGGTAGACGTACAGAGTCAGGTTCACTGAGGTTAAATGACAGCTGCCTCTGTCTGCCTCTTACTTACCTCTCTCCCCCCTCCACCCCCCTTCCACTGTCCGCACCAGAGTATGGAAGCTACAGCGGTAAGCGGCCTCGCTGGTCGCCTGCCATACTCACACAGGCAGATGGAAAGTTACAAGTCAACCCCCCCAAATAAACTGGGTGATGGATTTGTCCTACAGATGTATACTTAAAGGGCAGGGGTAGAGGCTCTTGATCCACCTCTACTGACAGTTATTTATCTTTCATTACACCTTGTTTTCACTCCCTGTTCCTCTCGGCACCCTCAATTTCCACTGCGCATCGCCCCAGGGAGGAGCTGGAGGCACAGTTATGCCCTTCCTGTAATGATACGCCGGCTTAAAAATAGACCTTGTCCACTCATTGTTTTGGATGCTCTGGATGTCAGTGAAATGTTGCAGCCTTCCTACACACGGCCATGATAAGTTAACCTTCTCTTGTCATCTCCCTTTAATAAACTCCTCCTCTGGGTGGCAGTCAAACACATCCACTAACCCCAGGGCCCCTTTTGTCCTCTCTTGTAAGCCTCGGTGTAATAGTGCTTGGTGCTGGCACAGCACTCTGAGGCTGTGGCGCGATGGACAACTTTGTGGCCATGCGATCTCACCTCCTCAGAGTGGTCTCGATGAATGCCGTGCCAGATCTGATCTCAGTAAGTGGAGGTTTAGGTAATACAAGACTGTGGGCAACACAATAGGGGATCGATGTATTGTAATGTAACGCCCCCCCCCCCCAATCCCCCCACCACATACACAAAACGTTCCACATGCATGGGTCACAAAGCAGCCGAGACGGCACAATGTGTCACATGTGGGGAGAGGCGAGGCGTGACCTACTGTCTAATGATCAGGTGTCCGGTGGTGTCGAGGGGTGCGGTTTGAAAAGGAGCTCAGTATTCTTCAGAAGTTTCCCCCCTTGGGGCAACGAGGATGTCGTCTGTCCTCAGGGATGTGGACATCCCCCTCATTCCATAGGGCTGACTCTGCGCCCACGATACGTCTCGGAATGTAAACAAACCTTCCAGACGGCCTGATAGCCGTCTCTCTGAGAGCCGACATCATGGGGGCAGGAACAAATAGGGAGGAAACTTCCGGCACCTCATCGCGGCACCATCGACACGTAAAACAGCAATACAGCTCAAGATTTGGCCAGAGTGCCGCTGGGCTGGAGACAAGGTTTCCAGACTGCATACCTGTGGCCCTGGTGTTACCGTATACAGCACTGCATCCCTATTGTGTAACCAGGCAATCATCTGCGGGGCCTATCTATGCATCTAAATCGAGACACAATGAGGACAGCTGTTACTAATCACACTCCTGCATTACATCACACAAGTATTTACACGCATTTTTGTTGCTTTCCTCACTATACAGGCTGCTCAGTGAGACTATGTTAGGGCTACCCTTTGACCTTTGACCTTTTCGTACCATGCCGGCTTCCTGTTTTCTGGCATGTTTAGCCGAGCGCATCATCACAGGTTTCTCCGCACAATCCTGACATACCTGGAGTGTAACAATGCAGAAGGTTTTTTGATTTGTTCTTCCGCTACACCATGTATAAGGTAGAGGAGTATTTCACAGAAATACAGTTTAAGGTCGGAAATCTTTAGAAAACATCTTTAACATCTTTAGAAAGTACAATGTAATCAAATCATCAGCATCTATTGTCTGTTTGTAACCAGTGTTGGGGAAGTTATGCACAAACAAGTTCAAGTCCAGAAAGTACAAATCTAGGCCATGGTTTTGTTTCAACCAACCAGCTGAGTACAAAGAGTCACAGTCACAGAGTAATCAGCTGGGTGATTGAAATAAAAACTTGTCTGGATTTGTACGTTCTGGACCTGAACTTGTCAGTAATGGATTACGTTTGTGAGTAACTTCCCAACACATGGCTGACTAAATCTACTGACATTTAGGTGAATCCCTGTCCATAAGTGTGAACTGTCTAAACAAAAAACAGTATTTCAGGCATGTCATAATAGCCAATGAGTTGGCAGGTCAGGAACATGTGACCCTGAAGGCTCTCACTCTCACCAATCAGAATCAGATGTTCTGATGACCATCGAATGTCAATTAATTTACAATTAATTTGCTGTTCAGTTTCAACTAAAAAAACACGTTGTTACTTCATGATGAAAGATTAGTACTACTGAGGTAATAATTTTATTCATTACCAAATAGCTTGAATCAAAATCAAATATTGAAAAATCAAATATAGTAAATGTTATGCTACTAAAAAGAATTCCTCTGACTGGTATTATGTAAAAATCAAAAGAGTAAGATGTATACTGCCAGTAAAAGATTTAATTTCTTTAGTAACTTATTGTAAGAATGTTTATAGGAACATGTAAAAAATTAACAGACTATGTAAGCCAAATTGATAACTTGCACATAAAAAGAATGTTGTATTTGAGTGAAACGTTTTCAGCATCTTGTATTTAGCAAAGTATTTAGCATCCTGCTTGCATTTTGAAATGTACCATGGAGAACTGTATCAAATCTGGGCATCACCCCATCACAGCAGGGTATAAATATCTCTGAAAAGCTGAGTTATATCACTGTCAGTGGCACTTTACATTTACTGTATCACTGCACGCATCACTGCCATTGTCGCGTGAGGACGATGTCACCGCTCAAGTGTTATGAACTGAATGGTGTCCAGTCTACTTTAAGGCATTACACTGAGAAGCATTATAGTTAGTGATAAAGGCCAAACATAAAACACATCAAAAGCACTGGATAGGCAGAAACATTGAGGTTATCCTTAAAGGTATTCAGGATGCAAACAAGAAAGCTCACATTGGGCTTATCATAATAACCTAGTCATATACCCAGAGGCGTAGTGACCGGACAGGCAGGGCAGGCAATGGCCTGGGGCCCTGAGCTGGGAGAGGGCCCCCCAGGTCAGCCAATTACATAGTACAGTACAGTGACAGGGCAGGCAGGGCAGGCAATGACCTGGGGCCCTGAACCGGAAGGGGACCCCCGAGGGTGGCCGATTACATAGTACAGTTCAGCGACAGGACAGGCAGGGCAGGCAATGGCCTGAGGCCCTGAGCCGGGAGGGGACCCCCGAGGGTGGCCGATTACATAGTACAGTTCAGTGACAGGACAGGCAATGGCCTGGGACCCTGAGCTGGGAGGGGACCCCCGAGGGTGGCCAATTACATAGTACAATTCAGCGACAGGACAGGCAGGGCAGGCAATGGCCTGAGGCCCTGAGCCGGGAGGGGACCCCCGAGGGTGGCCGATTA
>JAODKL010000135.1:24474136-24486302 GCA_026780765.1 Petrocephalus schoutedeni
CCATGCGGCCCACAGGGCACAAAACCAAAGGCCTGGCACTATCTCTGAATCTCGCGTCAGCCCTCCCAGACGTGACCCGTCACGCGTGCCAGGTGCTCTGACGGATGGGTCAGCTCTCATCATGGAGAAGCGGTAAAAGGCAGGGGGGCGCGTGAGTCACGGCTGAGTCAGTTCCGAGGCCAAACTGTCCCCACAGACGCCGCGCGAGGCGGCCAGATGGACAGCAGCACAGGGAGGCCCGGCCTCAGCGCCGCTTACAGTGATACTTGCTAAACTGACCCCATCAGCCAAAATGAGCTCACGGGACTAGGACGCTCACATGCTCCGAGGTACGACTGCAGAATCCTTCTGGGACATGAATCAGCTACCGTTGGGTTACAGGTCCTTGTGATTACTACGGCACAGCCTCCTGGCCGATTTCACTGACTGTGTAGGTGGTGATTAAAGGGATCTCTGCCAGACCAGTCTCACCCACCTCGGCTGGATCCCGAGACACCTGCAACCTCATTTATCAAAGTTGTGTACATACAAAAAGATGTACGAAATGTGTGTGCACGACATTTTACACAAAATGCCGTATTTATCAAACAAAACTTGACAGAAAGGAAGGCATATTTTTACAGCAGCAATTTGGGGCAGGTGTATGCAACAATTTGGACAAATTGGGAAAAAGGCACCCATTGAAAGGCAGGGAACTGCAACTCTAAGTAATCTATGTATGTGTAATGTCTTTGCACTTTGTCTGTTTTGCATTAAACCAGTTTACATGTCAAATGCACAACAGTAGAGCACACAGCACGAGATGCAGACAATGCAATGAGTTCTAATTAAGCAACTTTTGTAAATCAAAAGTCGCTTCATTCTATTGATGTGCAAGTCATCTGCAAAGCCGACATGACAAAATGCATGGAATAGGGCATCCCCTATTACAGAAGCCATATGCATTGTCAAGTCTGAGGGCAAAGATGGGTGCTTGCCCCTGACAGTTAGTGTCACAGTGGCCCTGTGGACAACGAGTCGCGATCCCTTCCTTCCCTCTATATACAGATCTTTTTGTCAAGGCGTTTTGTATAGCTGATGAAATTTACTGCAGCAGTGATGTGTTGCCAGTCAACACACTTTTTAAAACTTCATCATTGCACAAAGTACAAGTACTCGGACAACAAAATGCAGTTTCACATCTAATCCGAAAGTGTAAAACAGATATACAATAAATACATGTATGATTTATATATCATTAGATAATATACATCGATCCATTTTCTTGTTTGTCATGAATGTGCCTAGGCCCCCAAATATCCAAATATATTATTTTGTCCTGCCTCCACCTCACACTTTTCAACATTCCACTTAGTTTTTACAGCTGCTATTGTTGGATTTTGCATCCAGAAAGGCTTGATATGCATATTATACGAACATGCAGTTAATTTGCATTGAGCTCCATTATTTGGGGGGGGGGGGGGGGGTTATTTGTGGGTGGCAACTGGACAGGATCTCAAGCTTGTGTATGAACACAAATTTACACAATAGTCCTGACATTTCCATGGGGAAATGTGCGCACTCCAGGTTTGATTTTTTTTTGTGCGTACGCACTTTATATTTTTCATGTGTACGCATTTTTCCCACAATGAAATTTACACAAAGTTTGATAAACGAGGCCCCTGCTGTTCTGTGAGTGAGGGAGAATGCAACTCAGCATAAAGGCACATTAGCTCATTTGCATAAGGATGAAAACATACAGGATTGCTGAGTATTTATAGAAATTGGGTTGTATGAGTGTTATAATGAGGTCAGCTGCTTAAAAGCAGTGAGGCTAATGTGTGTGCATGTACGCGCATACATTGGGAACGTGTCTGGCTGATAGTTACGAAGCACGGAAAAATGCTACGCGCTGACAGTAGTGCTGATGGCAGCTTACACCTTGCCACCCAGGGACAAGGTCTGGACCTGAAGTAGGACGAGAGGCTTGTCCACGAGGGTGATTCAGGATCCATTCTATCCCAGCCTATCCACTACTGCTCTGCAATGCAACATCCCAAATGTAGGCCTTCTTCCCAAGTCCATGCTCAGCTCCTGTCACGTGCTCTGATTCCAGGTAAGAAATCGGTAAACAGACCCTTAGCATGGCGAGCTAAGCACTGATCGCAGATCAGCAGAGTTAAGGTGTGGGGGGAAGGCGTGACAGGATGGTGGCTGTACGTGAGAAAGTCCATGAAGGGTTTTGAAGGCCAACAGCTGCCCTCTCTCCACCTGCTATGCTGCTGCGGGGCTGAAGTGAAACATGGACATATTCTGCTAGGTGAGGGACACAGGTAACGCTTGACACAAAGTCGGCAGAGAGGCAAGTGTGTCGGCGGAAAGCCGGAGCCACTGGGGCCTTCTCCTGTCCCTGCAACACACAGGTAAACTGCGAGGAGGACCAGACACACGGAGGCGGTGGGGAGGGGGCGGGCAACGGGCGGGGAGCGGTCTACCTCTCTGACGACAGCGCGTATTCCTGTGCCCAGAGTCTGGCCCGCGCTTCACAGAGAACTGCAAAGAGGAGAGAGAGAGAGAGAGAGAGAGAGAAAGAGAGAGGGAGGGAGGGGGGAGAAAGAAAGAGAGGGAGCCCAGGATAAAAAAGTAAGGATTGCCGAAGAGAAAAATAAAGGGAGAACTGGGGGACAGAAGGCGAGTGGGGACAGGAGAGTGAGGAGAAACAAAGATGGAGGACAGCAGGGAGATGCGGACGGAGGAGACAGGAGAGGAAGGCAGACAGGAGAGAAGATTGAGGAGAGAGACAAGGGGGAGGAGTCTGCTCTTTGCTGCGCTGATGCCGACTCACGGCGTAAACGGGCCTTAGTACTCACGCTAACCCCCCGTCCCGCCGGGACCCAGCACACCTCCACGCCCCTGTGCTCTCCTGTCCCTCTTTGCCCTGGCCCCTGCTCCTTCACACGTCCACACACGAAACCACTCCCTCGCTCCGAAGTCGATTTCATTTCAGCGAATGCAGAGGACAAGAAATAAATTTAACGATACAGGCAACCGTCCCATTTTGTCGAAAACTACACAGACAGAGACTTTCCTTGTGCGGGACCTGGCTGGAGAAGACTTAAATTTTCTCAAAAAGCACCTTCAAAGTGCTCCAGTATTCCCCCTGCAAGGTCGGACGATTTGAATTTTCTGTGTAAACAGAGTCCAGCTGCACATTACGTAAAGGGAGTCGACGTGGGGCTGAGGCATCGAGCGAAGCCGTCGACAGACCCGGCTCTGTTGGCCCGGCAGTATGCTCCAGCACCTGCCACAGGCATGCATACACAGTCACGTCCCTCCAGTGACACCCAGCAGAACTACGCGGAGCTCTGCTACCGCTGTGGCTGAGCTCAGTCACAGGGAGACCCAGGCATAAGTACCCTAAAAACAATAGCAGCCCCTCCCCCAACTCTACCAACATTGTCCCACCGAGTCGGAATAAAGTGACTTTTCCCAGCTTTGGTTTCCCAAGCTGTTCCCCTGACTCCTCTCTGAGTGGAAAAAGCCCCGGAAGTCACCCGCGAGAATATCACACGTCGGGAAGCGTCCACCGGCCCTTCAGCGACGGAAACATCTTCGCCACACCTCCAACACTGAGAGCGACATTCACAGCAGGTAACATTCGACGGGACACGTGACTCCCAGCCGACGGGAACAGGCGCTGTCGTTTGGCGGGACGCTGTCGCAGCACGTTACTGGATAAAGAGCGTGAAAATGAGATTCTGATTTCGAGATGGGACTTGGGTGGGAATCGACAAGTTCCCAACTCTTTACATTATCCCCCCCAAATAACAATTTATTAAAATTCTGGCCTTTTCAGGAGAATATAAAATTAACCTGAGGCTCGGCTTAAATTATCTGATAGCTTTGAAGGCTTTTTTCAATGCATAGATTCAACTGAAGTAAAATCTTAACCAATAATTAATTTGATATACATATGCACCCAGTCTAAAACAGGAAAATGAAATCGACACCTCTTGGCAATAACAATGTTAATAAATGAAACGGTGCTGCTAGGTGTAGCCTGCGCGATGTTAAAGGAGGGATCCTGGGGGACTGATATAACATCGTGCAGCCCCGTCTCTCCTATGCAGACCACGCTCCACCTATGTAAACAGCATACGCATCCGTCCACTTCTGTTTAGGCCCATTTGTGAGGTGAGTTATTTTCTACCCTCGAGCTGAAGGGCTTCGCAACCACAGGTATTTCCATGCCTGACCAGCAGCTACAGGGGTCCACAGTGAACAAAGATGCCCTCCTTTCCTCTACCTGGCACAAAGCCCACTGTGAGAACTGGGAAATATGACTGCATCCACAGCACAGCTGAAGACTAAGACTTAAGAACTGAGATGCGAGTTTCTGCTTAATGTTCAGAATAAGATCTTTGTAAACACCTGGATCAAAGTCTCCCTTCTTGTTTTCTTAAAAGCCCAGCCTTGTTCTGATGCTGGTGTGTTTGGCTAACGGAGAACACGAGGACACAGTGGTGCTTTAAGGAGTGGACTTCACGTCACTTTCTAATGTCTCTATAATAAAACTGGGGTGCAGAGGGTTTTCTGCCTCTGGCTCGCTTACCCGCCCTCGAAGATCCGGACGCGTGACGGCTCAGAGCGTTTGGATGTGGAGGGCGCCTCCTCCTC
The DNA here is from genome assembly GCA_026780765.1 of Petrocephalus schoutedeni. Lineage (NCBI taxonomy): Eukaryota > Metazoa > Chordata > Actinopteri > Osteoglossiformes > Mormyridae > Petrocephalus > Petrocephalus schoutedeni. The sequence goes on from JAODKL010000135.1 coordinate 24,478,793, forward strand.
TCTCTTCCCTTTCTTCTCCTCCTCCTTCTCAGATGGAAGTGCCTCTTTCACTTCAAAGGGGGTGTGGGGAGGCGTGGCTCGTACCTACATTCAGGTCAGACAAAGGCGACTTCAGTGGCTCTCCTCAACACCACACGGTATGGAAATGATGAGACCAGCGCAAGTGTATATCACTTCTACTGCTAGTGCATGTCACTACTACAAGTTAATGTCACTCGCACAAGTATATGTTACATGACTGTATGCCACACTTACAAGTGTATGTCACTCTTACTGTGTGCTTTGCATCAGGACCTTAAAGTAAAGTGTATATATGTGTGCTTGCACTGAAAGCTGGAGCTCAGCAGGGTATATCACCAAACCCTGGAGGTCACACCGCCACCTAGCAAAGCTCCGTATCCGTTATGTATTTATCATAATTATTTAGCTGATACCTTAATAGACAGTAAATTAAAATCACTCATTTGTAGTTGGAAGAATTAAGGTAAAATAAAAAAAAAAGATTTAAGTGACAATCACAATAGTCTAGACGTCACTGTGGCTGAGCTTTGTGCTGCCAACTTCCACTGGTTGCTGCGTCTTATTCAGAAGAAATTCTCTTACACCAGCATTACTCTCACCCCAACGTGCAATGCTGGCAAGCATGCAAAATTTGTTCATTAATGTGCACATCAGTTTTGTATTGGTTAGAATTTTTTGTTTTATTGTTGGGTTTAATGGTTGCTACCTGAGGTAGTTGCTGAACGAGGAGAGGGCGTACATAGCTTGCTCCAATGTGTTATAAATACAGACGTAATTTTATTACTATTACTACAGTAGTAAATGTACTATACTATAGTAGTAAATACTATAGTACTATGTCAGGAATATAATTACTATAATACTATAGTAATCGTTTGTTGTTGAGTTTATGTGTGTTGAGTACCTTATTATAGAATGCTAAGGCATTTGCACATAAACTGTGGCACACTCTACCAGAGGGGGCAGGGAGTGGCCCCTACTGTGGGGGCAGGGAGGCTCAGAGAGCAAACACAGCTCTGCGCTCCTCTGCGTGGGTTCCGCGTTCATGATCTGATCACTGTCACAAGAAAGCTCATACATCAACATATCTAATATATCTTAATAAGTCACTCTGAAGTTGACTGCCTCTGCATTTGCAGGAGCCCTGTATGTGTTTGCAAGAAATAAAAAACAAAATAAAAAATGAGTCAGGAGCAGAAAGTGAACAAGAACCGGTCACCAAAAGGCATTAGTCTTCCACTGCATGGAATATTTTGGATTCCATGAACACGATGTTGAACAAAATAAAGTGATTAGTCTGTACCATTTTGTCTCTGTTGTCACAACTTACGGCAACACCACCAACTTAGTTGACAGAATCTTTTGGATGAGAAGTTCTATTTGGCTTTTTTTTATATTGGGTAAAACATTTTGGTTTTCTAAATTTTGCAAGACTCACCTCAAAAACGTCAACTATTGCAATGTAAATTTTTCCAGTATGACTGAGCACTAGTTTCTAGTATAGAGCACCAAAGAGTAAGTAGCTAACATAACATTCCTCAACTGACCGGAAAAAAAAATGATTTTGATTTAAAATAAATAAATAAATAATAATAATTGATGTCCAGCATGATGTCAACAATATATCCTAATCATGAAGGCAGTTAGACTTACTTCAGTCATGCGTGGCTTCCTGGCGTTGGCTGGAACCAGCTTTCCAGCATTGGGCTGTGGTGCCGTGGCTGTAGTGTAGGTCTCCAGGCTGTGCTTCTGCTTGGAACGTAGCAGTGCAAGTGCCACCTTGGTGGAGAGGCCAGGCAGGTTGGGGTTGTGCATGCTGACACACCAAGAGGAGTACACAGAAGCCTGGGCGTCTCTCTGGGGGGATGGATTGGGCTTGACATAGTTCAGATAGCACCAGCTGACCGAGGTGGTGGTATGAAGACTATGGTATGATGGCCCTTTGCGGCTTTCCGGACTCAAGGCCCGGATTCTTTTGCTCTCCTCCTTTTCTTCTTCCTTGGCAGGGGCCGCCTCTTCCGGTGCTGCCTCGCCCTTGCCTTCTCCTGGCTCCTCTTCCTTTGTCTCCACCTCCTTCTCTTTGCTTTCATGCACCAGAACAGCTTCGGTAGCCACCTTGTCCTTAGCCTTTTCTCCGTCACCTCCTCTTCTGGTGCCTTCTCTGTCTTCCTTCTCCTCTTCCTCCTCTTCCTTCACACGCTTCTGTTGCCTCTGTGCCTCAGTACTGAGCTCCAGGCTTCCAGCTGGGGAAAGCATGCGCTTGTTCCCACCCACACTCGTTGACCCGTATCCCTCTTCGGAACCCATCCTGAGCTCCAGTTCCAGAGGCAGGGTCATTGGATGGTAACTCTTTGAAGTGGGGATCGTTAAATATGGGCTCTGCCGGGTATTGTCCTCTAGCTTGCTCATGAGAACCATGGCGGAACAGCAGACAGGCTCATGGGATTGCGTAGTTACGAGGATCTGAGAGAGGGTGGTGTACATTGCACTAGCATAGGTGGGAATGTGGGTCTGGAGGCGTACTGGCACAACTAACGACACCACTGGTGCCAGCTGCTCTAGACAAGGAGCGATGATTGGACGAGGATGGTGAGGTTGTTGATGATAGGGGATGGGGGTCTGTGCAGAGGATGAAGATTCTTTGGATTCCCGAAAGGGTTCTGTGGGAACCTGAAGGGTTAGTCCACTCGGCATGGGGAGATAGAGGGCCTGGGCAGCACCAGTTGGATACTGCAAGGGAAGGAGAGATGAGAAGGGCTGAGGAGGATGACCCAGGTGATCTGCAATGCGGAGCTGAGCTGCATGGAGTGGGGGTGGAGCAGTCTGCAAATAGGCTCGAGGGATGATCTGTGCAGATGGGACTTCGGTGATGCCTGTTGTAGCAGGTAAAAGCTGAGCTAGCTGTCCTTGGGGGAATGTTTCTGGAGGCTGTGATTGTGAGGCATAAACTGACTGGGAGAGAGAAGGCAGTGAGGATTGAAGAAGCTGTACAGATTTCGTTAAAGAATCTGGGCTATGTCTGGAGGAGGAGTGTGCCATGCTGGACTCTGAAGCCGAAAGTGGAGTCGAATGAGTAGGGTAGGATAGGCAGACCAGAGGAGTTCCAGGTTTGGCAGAAGGACCAAGAGGCTGCTCTTCCTGATCCGGCTCCCCTAGTGTGGCATGTTTCACCAGGAGGCACTTTCGTCTCTCCCTCCAGGTTGTGGAGGCGCGCTGTGGGGAGAGGCAACCATAGTCAAAGGATTTGCTCCGGGTTTCGACGATCTGGGCAGGGTGCTGGGTGCTCGCAGGGGCCTGCTCTGAAGCCGAGCGCCTCATCTCCCGATGGGGATGGTGATGCTGGTGTGGGGCAGAAGGAACAGTCAGCATGTGAGAACCCTGGGAGCCCTTGGAAGCTCCAGTTGGAGCCACCTCAGAGTCCGGTTTTCCTGAATCCTCAAAGGAAGCAGAGCGGCTGGAGGCATGCGATATGCTGCTTTCCTGACTGGGACTGCGAGGCATTGAGACTGACTCAAAGCTTGACTCCCCGGAGGACTGAGTTGCCTCAGCTAGTCGAAGGCGTTTCTTCTTTGGTGGCAGCTTCTCAGCTGGAAGCTGGGCTAAAGTCTGACTTCTCTGAGGCCACTGGAACTCCTCCACCTTCTCTGGCTCCTTAGCCGATGACGTTATAGCTGTGGTTGGGACCGGCACCATGTCTGCATCTGGCTCTTCGGTCACAAGGATCTCTGGCACTTGAATGTTATGCTGGCGAACTAAGCGGGATATCGAGTGTGGTTTCGGCGGTGGCTGCTGCTGAGTTTGCGGTGGCAGCGGTAACTGGTGTTCCACAGGAGGCAGTGGCACGCTAATTAGTTTCTCCTCTTTCTCTTGGCTTTCCATAAACATACTTTCCTGCTTCTCAAATGAGCTGGTGTGCTGGATCACTGAGATCTCCTTCCAAGTGCTTCTTCTGTCCGGTTCCACTTGCGTGGAAGTGCTCAACGAAGTCTCCCTCTCAAAGATATCTTCTCGTCCCGGTACAGGGGTAGGGGCACTAAGTGGAAACGAAACAGCGGCTGGTCCTGGGCTGGGAGGATCCTCCTCCAGACTCTCCTCTTTCCTCCTTTTGCGCACAGCCATTGCCATAGCCCTGAACTTATAATGCATCATTTGCGGTCTGTCCTCTCGGCAAGTATTGCTCTCCGGCCCCTTCTTGGGTTCCTCGGGCTGCCGTGCCGTGCAGAAACTGCGACGGTGTGACTCAAAGCTCTCTCGTTTCTTACACCGGGTACCACAAGCTTCACACTCATAAAGCCTCGGCCCACGCCGTTGCTTTCGGCTCGGGTCAGATGTCATAGGGGTGACAGAGGATGAGGCAGAAGGAACATTCTCTTCGGGAATAAACTCTGCTCCAAGCGGTACCTCAATAGCAGGCTGTCGCTTCAGCATACGGTGATGGTGGCCCACGCGCATCTCTGCTACCACAGCTTGTCTCTCATCAAATGAGTGACTGAGACGGAAGCTGCGAGAAGTGGTGGCAGAATCGGCTTGGCCTGCTGAGGAAGGCATTGAGTGGCTTCTTAGGAGAGGCACTGTAGAAGCCTGGCCAGCCAGCAAGTCAACTTTGGGGAACTTGGGACGGAGGGATTCACTTGTAAATCCACTAAGACTCATAGGAACAGTACTGCTGCTACTGGGTCCAATTGCCTCTGGCTTGGGGTCTATGCTGCTTTTCCTGGAGAGGGAAGACCTTCTGGGCTTGACACTGTCGATTTCACTGGTGTCTACTACAGCTTCGTTAATTGTTATAAGTTTGGTAATGTGCTCTATGACCTGTGTCTTAGGCACAGTAAAAGGGATAGTCTTTTCCTCTTGTCCTAAGGAGGATGTGGACGAGGACTGAAGGTGTTGGTGATGAGAGCCCCTTTGCTGTTGCCCCAGCCGTCCATACTTCCCCAGAATGATTTCAGCATAGGTTTTGGCATTAGTATTTGGGGGGCTCACCTGGGATAGCTCAGTGCTTCCAGAAAGGGAGCAGTATCCTGACTCTGTACTACCCTTACTTCCAGGGCCCAAGGAGGAAGGTGGATCATCTGAGGAAGCTACTGGCACACGTTTCCTCTCACTTAGCCTCATGGCTAGCCTCTGTTTAACTGCCTGGGAGTCCTCAGCTCGTTGTGGCTCCTCTAAGCTCGGTGTCTCCGTGCTTCCACTCTTCTGTGAAGTCAGCTTCTCCTGAGAGGACACTTGAGCATGTTGGCCAGTTTCATCTTCTGAGTCTGTGCTTTCACCCTCTGTGGGCTCTTCTGGATCCTCCCCCAGAGCACCCCCCTCAGGTCCACCTAAGCTATAGTCCTCCCTGCTGGTAGCCAACCCTGCTTTGATCCGGTGGGCATGGGACTTGCGGTGTTTATACAGGTTGCTCTTGGTCTTGAAGGAGAATCCGCATGGGATACAGGGGTAGGGGCGCTCTCCAGTGTGGGAGCGAATGTGCTTCTGGAGAACACTAGGCTTGGCACATGGACGGCCGCAGTAAGTGCATACATACTTTCCTGGCTTCTGGGGCTTACGTTCCCGCCGGGGCGGGGTACCCTCCTGGACTTCTTGGCTGCATTGTGATGGGAGTACCTGGGCATGTACGCCTTGCGTGGAAGAAGATGACTGAGAGGCTGTGGGGAAGCTCCCTCCAGAGGGACCCGGGGCACCTGTCAGCTGCCACGTCGGCCCTGCTGCAGAGGTAGAAGACTGATGCTGCAGCCGGAGAAGCTGCTGCTCTAGGTCACTACGCTTAGGCTGCCGGTGATGGTGTCGACCATGAGAGCTGTGTGGGGGTCGGGAGGGAGCCTGCTGCAGCTGTTGGAGCTGCGACAGATGGTCCTCCGGGGGATGACCAGACAGGGGATGCTCTTGCCCTGCAGACCGCTCCCCACCGGTCGGCTGGCTGTGCTCGGCCTCCATAGAGTGGGGAGGAGGCCTTAAGTAAACACTGGGAATGCTTCTGCCTTTGTCAAACCACACAGCCTCATTGATTTAGCCTCAAAGCTGCAGAGCTCTCCCAGTACATAATGGCGTGGAGAAGGCTCTGCCAAAAAAACCACCAGAGGGTGTCTGAAGGGCTCTTTTTGTCTAGTGAAAAAAGTTTCTCCTTCTTTTCTTTGTTTCACGTTACAATTATAAAAATTTCATAAGTTTCCTTTTAAATCAGCTCCATCTATGGCAAAGACCTCAATGCAACAGTATCAATAGACACCATCAAAGTGGGACTAAGAGTAATATCCAAGCAGACAACAGCAATCCATCACCCACTGCAGAGTAGATGATCCCTTTACATCTTGATCTTCCCATGGTTCACTGCATCTAGCTTATTAGCACCTCCTTTGGACTGGTCTTAGAGTTGGTCCTCGGTCAGACAACACGGTCCAGATGTGAACAGCAACTTTCTTCTCAGGTCCCTCTCAGCTTTCCACTGCTGGTTGTCACCTCACTGGTTCTGTGAAAACAATGGAGTAGATCATCTCTTACTGTACGTTATTATCATACCTGGTATGCACCTGCGCATGACTCACACTCCCAGAGGGAAATAGCCTCTTCCAGGCTAAATCTGAAGGTACATCCCTGCATTTGCTTGATGTATTTCAACCTGTCTCCCTGCTACTGCTCACAATGTACAAACACTAATGACTGAATTACCATATGAGAGGTTCTAGGCATTAAAACAAGGTTAAAATATCACAGGAAATTTCAATGTCTTATGCAGAAAACTTCCTGAAAAATCTGAATCACTCCCATCATTTCCAGATACATCCACTGCCTCTGGAACAAAACTCATGCTGAAGTCAACTATGTACCGACAAAAGTGAGACATGAGTCAACCCCAAGACTGAAGAAGAATTAATGAACACCAGATTCCTATGAACTTCTGTTAAGTTTTGTAGGAAAAAAATCTTCATCCTCTCCACATCCATCAGTTAGCATCCAGTGCCAATCCAGTAGAAATCCTCCCTGCTACTAGAGTCAAGATCTGGGTATACTTTAGCTTTGTGAGCAGTATGAAATCCTACTAATGACGTTGCCCATAATTCTGTTAATCTAATATTAATTTCTCAATTGCAATTACTTTAACATTTCTATTTTTAAATATATTATCTATCTTTCAATTTTGTAGTAAAACTAAAGGCCAGTAAAACTAGACTACATTTCCAAACTAGCATCTACCAAGAAGAGACTGTTTTTTCTCTTCTTGTTCTTAAACATAACCATAATTGAATCTACAGTATTGGATCGCATGTTGAGTATTAATCCAACCCAGCCAATCCCATACAGACCTCACCAGGCTAATGGCTACGCCTTGGATTAAGATGCCTTTGAAGGTGAGTCAGTGGTGTTGGCACTGTCAATACCTGTGTCAACATATGAATTATAGTCCTTGCCGAGCGTTGAACCCTCTGGCTGATGTCTGAAGCGAAACGGCAACAGGCCTTCCCAGCGACACCTGGCCGCCACCACCCCG
>JAODKL010000135.1:24486359-24498720 GCA_026780765.1 Petrocephalus schoutedeni
AGGCTTTGGTTTAACGCAAATACAGAATCCAAGGTCCCTTATAACCTTCCTCCAATTCAGGTTTACTACCCTCAATGGGAACAGATCTAGAGGTTATTCGCTTGCAGGTCATGCATCTGACAAGACATATGGCATTTGTGAACATTTTTTCCCTTTTTTTTTTGTTTTAACTCAGATGACATTTAAAAGTCCTTGACTAAAGTACAAGTAAAAAGCATACAGGCACTAGATTTCTACTCCAGAGGGTCCAAATCTGATTCATTTAAGCTGTCGAATGGCAGTCATGTTGTAAGCGATTAATCTAAATTGTAAGCCGTCCCATTCATTAGTTCCGAATGATCACTTCATTATGGCGAAATCTACGGCAATTTTCTGCCACTGCCCGGTTTCATGGGCTACCGCGTTTCGCAGCGAGTCATTTGCCCAACCACCACAAATGCAAAACAGAAAAAAAAGAATGAAATCGCTGTTCCGGGCCAACCCGCCATCCGCCCCACAATAGATAGATGTTGTTAATCTCAGAATAGCGCTCGCCCATTTCGGCCACCCAGCTGTGAACAGAGGCCCCTGGATGGTCACTGAAAAGGAGAGAGCAGCTACATCTAATTCTACAGACAAAAACAAAGGGACCAAAAGATATGAATGGAGCTTTTCCTGTTAATACCATCAATATCCACCAACTTTGGCAGGTATAACTCTATTGTGTAGTCAAATAAAGAAACAGTTTGGGTATCTTTTGTTTTGGCTTAGAGAAGCGGAGACATGCTCCCACACAAAGGAGCACAGAGCGGAGGAGAACAGGAGTCCTACTCTAACGAACGCAGCACCGGTCAGATCCTCCGAGGGGAGCCCGCCGTGTCTGGATAAATGATGCAAGCCACACTCAAGCTGGGTTGGAAGATTCGGAGACTAGCTCAGCTTCGAAAAACAAGCACAGACGTGGAAGAAATGGGCTTTCCGTTTCAGCGGAGCAGGACATGGCACCTCTCGGACACAGCAGCTGGCTTACACACGCTTCGCGAGACGCCAGCTCCGGCTGGTCACAGCGTGGCGCGCGGATCCGCTCGCGGGACTCTGCCCTAGCAGGATAAATGAGCTAATTTGTCTCTAACGAAACGCAGATTCTCGCCAGAGCGTAACATTTGGGGCTGCATCTGATTTCTGGAAAACAGTGAAAGGAGCCATCCCGCCCCCCCCCCCCCCCCCCGACTATTTCCTGGAAAGCAAAATGAATAAGTAGAGCAGAGAGGGGTTTCCAGACAACTCCCAGCATGGCGCCATTCAGGCACTAGGGGGTGCTGTAGATAAGAGGGAGAGGATGAGAGAGGAGGGCGTTCAGAAAAGGAGGATGAGGTGAACCACAGTATGAGTATCAGCAGTTAAAAACACCGCTGCCCTCCAGCTGCACTCCCCCACACTGGCAGCCAGGGCGGCGACATCGCCACATCCACATTACACACAGCTGCAGCAATCAAACAACCCCCACAGTCATTATCCCTGGTACATTCCTCAGCCCATCGATCGCCCTGGGGAGCCGTCCTGGGCGTTTTGCAGAAGGGGTCTGAATCCAACGGCCACTTCCTCAGAGCCCCCCCATCAGTGCACATGGTGTGACCCCCCCCCAGCCTGCCCCATTGGCGATCGCGTCGGCCAGCTCCGGACACCGCCACCTCACCACGTTCCCCGCCAGTTTTTCCACGAAAATTCAGAGGGTGGGGTGCAGAAGAACCTGCCCGTTAGACGTGGTGATTTATTCAAAGTGCCAGTGGCTGCATGGAATGCCGGCTTCGGCGGATGACAGCGACTCTGGCAGAGGTGGCGTGGCAGCGAGACGAGATTTTAACAAGCCTGGTTCTGTGAGCTCCGCGTCTCTATCCCGGCTTCTGGCTTCATTACGCTGGGGAGTGCCAAGACACCCCCCCCCCGCCCGACTCCCTGGAATCTGCCTTCATTGCTAGACTGTTTCAAAACTGAATTTGTTTTCCCAACATCTGTTCATCACACGGCAGTGAGTATCGACGTAACAAATGTGCGAAATACTGACAGGGTTCTTTCATTATGTGGGATCCATTTTTTGTCACACTTATTGTTGTGCAAGAAAGCTGCTCTGTTTACGCTGGTTATGTTACATTAATGATGGAGCACACACCGACTCTAAGACCACATAAGTGATAGAGAAGTGATTAATGGAACTGAAGGGCACAAGAAAGGGTCCCTAGTCAGGTGAATGTCCAGGGTCACTATGACTCGGGATAAGCGGCTATGGGAGAGGAACGGAGACACGCAAGGTCTCGCAATGTACAGAGAACGATGGCCAGCAGGTGTTACGAGATGCCTGCACACCTAAGACAGAAAGAAAAATAGGAAACCATACAAAATAATTCTAACAATAACACCATTAATCTGTGGATAAACATTTCCTCATTTGATAGGTATTATAGATACTTTTTGATCAATCCCTGTGGGGAAATTCTCTTGTTATCTCTCCCATTCTGCCCTCCATGAGACCACGAGACCCTCCATGAGACCATGGTTAGCAGCCACATGTTCCAGCAACCAGGGAGCTTGGGGTTAAGGGCGTCGCTCAGGGGCCCACAGACGTGCCGACGTGGGGCTCGAACCGACGACCTTCCGATCACAGACATTTAGCCCACTGAGCCACACACTGCCCTATCCATCTACCTGTCTATATATACACAGTATATATATAAAAAAAACAACTGATGTGACAGCCCAGTTTAGTGACCACAAAGTGAGTTATAGAGTCTGATGGCACGAGGCAGGACTGATTCCCTTTATTGTTCCTTTAAGCAGCTGGGCTGGATGAGTCTGTTGCCGAAGCCTCTCTTGAGTTTGTCAGGTGTTTTTTGGAGGCGGTGAGAGGCAGAGTCCATAACAGCCAGCATTTAGGCACTGATCACCGGCTCAGGAAAAGGAGGCAGTATCTGCTGATGTTCCTCTCTCTATTTGCCTGAAGTTTGACACAGGTTGGGTCAAACGTGGTGAAGCAGTGGTTAGTGGAGAAAATTCACTCCGCATGTATGAGATGTGTTTAATACTTTATCACTTTATAGTTTCAGAACAGGTCAAAACACATTTAAGGGGGAGCACTTTTGACGTATTTAATATTATGGCCCCACATGAGAGAGATGATTTATTCCGTTTTAACACGGCTGCAGATGGGGCCCGTCATCTCCATACCTATGGCAATATAATATATAATGACAGGACTTCCATCATAGTGCTTCCAAGCTTCAGTTTGCTTTCACCTCTAACTTTTTATGTACCTGAAAAATATATGTATAAAAACATGTGCATGTCTATGAAAAAAAAATAAACATACACTAATATAGCATGGAGTGCCCCCCCTCCCGCAACCTCCAGGTGGCATGGTCTGCATTCTGTCTGCTCCACTGGTCCATGCAGTCAGCCTGAGGGGGCCCCTGACGCGGGATCCGTCACGGCGCGGGAATGTGGGGGGGGAAGGGGCGCGTGTTGGGCACGTGCGGGTCACGGGCCACCCGGTCATGGCAGTGCCCCCCACGCCAGCTCGGGCCACTATTGCTCCTTTTGTGTGGTCTGAGAGGAGGGGAGCGGGAGGGGGAATCAGAGTGGGGGGGTTTGGGGCAGCAGCTGGTTCCGGAGGGATCCCGCGCACGCTCTCCGTCTGCTGCCGGCCCCCGCGGCCGGGGCTTAATGACCCTCGGCATCCCATTGACGCGCACGCCCCTTAAACGGACCGATTAGGATGGTTTAGATCGGCGTGAAGAGGAGCTGAATTATTCATGCTGCTTTAGCTCTGAGCCCTGGGACGGGGAAGCCCACGGGGTGGGGGTGTACTTGCATTCACAAATGCATGGAGCAGGGACCTGTGACCTTACCCACCACAAGCGCATGCTGGGACCAGCAATCAGGCAGAGCATCACACGCTCACAAGTGCACGCACACCCACACACACCGTTGTGTTCATTTCTTTGTGGGGGCCGTCTGTTAATGGGAAAAACCCATGACACCCTTAAGCCCTACTCAGCCGTAACCTTAACCATAAGTAACCATACTATAAGTAACAAAAACTTTACTATTTTTGTTGCAGTTACAGATATTTCAAAAACTGAGGTTGGCCTTATGGTCACCAAAAAAATGTCCCCACAATGTCAAAATAACAGGTCTGCCATGATGTAATATATACATGACCCACACACACGCATGCACGCCACTGGCTGGCTCTCAGCCTCCAGCACCTGAAAGTGGGGGGCTATAATTCAGCCTGTTTATGGGACGCCGGTGGGAGACACATCACCACCCCAAGCCCCCCGCCCCCAGATCATGTTCCATTCCGATGCGTAGAGCTGAACCACCAACCCCGACATGGGCCAGAAAGTGAAAGCACACCGATCACTGCCTCACACATCATTTCCACTGGCCAGGATGTGCCACATTTTTACTGTTAACATCCAGGGCAGGGGCATGGGGGGCACGTGATCCTCCCAATATTTAATTTCACCCGCACCCCCTTCCCCCCCCCCAAAAAAAAATTGACCTAAAGACCTTTATAATAAGTAAGTCATATCCCGCACAATACCAAACTCCTCCCTTCGCCAGTCATACAGTGTTATAAGCTCAGAGTGAGGTCAGCCAGTGTGGTGCCAGTGACTGGCATGTGACATGACAAAGCTGCACAGTGCCCTGCACCCCACCCATCAAGCCAGTCCTGCCTTCAGCTTCACCACAGACAGCAGGATGGCAGTGGCGGGGGGGGCGTGCAGGAAGTGAGAGTGAGCAGCAGGGCGGCGGTGCACAGTCAGCAGAGCGGGGAGATCGTGCGGCCAGCGGCTAGAGATGGAGGTCCACGGGGAGGCCCACACTCACTCGCCCTCCTTCTGTCTCCTTCCCCATACCCCCTAATTCTCAGCACCTCTCAGAGGGAGAGAGAGAGAGAGTGCATACACACACACATATGCACAGACACACACATGCAGGCTGCCATTATACACAGAGTGGCCCGGGGCCCGGGGCCAGCAACTTTGATCTCAGAAAGCCACGGTGTTTGGAAGCTGGCTGGATCTCAGCTGTATTAGGGCTCCTCAAAAACTCTGTCCAGTTAAAAAGCCACTGGGTCCCACAGATTCTGAAGCATCAGGTGCAGCTTTCTGAAGACGTGGACAAAGCAGGCAGCCAAGAAGCTGATGCACAGAAGGCCTGATAAGCCACATCAAGCCATTACACCACCAACGTACACTATATTGACAAAGCTATTGGGACGCCTGCCTTTACACACACACATAAACTTTAATGACATCCCATTCATAAAAAATAAGCTTTAATATGGAGCTGGCCCACCCTTTGCAGCTTTAACAGCTTCAACTCTTCTGGGAAGACTTTCCACAAGGTCTAGGTGTGTGTTTATTGGAATTTTTGACCATTCTTCCAGGAGAGCATTTGTGAGGTCAGGCACTGATGTTGGACGAAAAGACCTGGCTCGCAGGTGTTCTAATCCCCCCTCCACCAAACTTTACATCTGGTACAATGCAGTCAGGCAAGTACTATTCCCCTGGTAACCGCCAAACCCAGACTCATCCATCGGATTGCCAGACAGAGATGCGTGAATCATCACTCCAGATGACATGTCTCCACTGCTCTAGGGTCCAGTGGTGGTGTGCTTTACACCACTGCATCTTATGCCTTGCATTCCACCTTTTGATGTAAGGCTTGGATGCAGCGGCTCAGCCATGGAAACCCATTCCATAAAGCTGTCTATACATGCCACATGAAGTTTGGAGGTCTGTAGCTATTGACTCTGCAGAAAGTTGGCGACTTCCGCACACTGTGTGCCTCAGCATGCATTGTCCCCGCTCTGTGATTTTATGTGGCCTACCACTTCGTGGCTGAGTTGCTGTTGTTCCCAATTGCTTCCACTTTGTTATAATACCACTAACAGTTGATTGTTGAATATTTAGTAGTGAGTAAATTTCACGAATGAACTTGGACATGTGGCATCCTATCACGATACCACGCTTGAATTCACTGAGCTCCCAAGAGCAACCCATTTTTTCACAAATGTTTGCAGAAGCAGTCTGCATGCCTTGGTGCTTGATTTTATAAACCTGTGTCCATGGAAGTGATTGGAACACCTGAATTCAATTATTTGGAGGGATGTCCCAATACTTTTGTCAATATAGTGTATATGCTGACCTACATATACTTTGATACTAGGATGGATGGTTGGAATGATGGCTTTATACACACAGACAAATTTGGCAAGACACACTGATGTGAGGTGAAAAACCAGGGGTGGTGGGGAGGGGGTGATGCAAATGAGTCGTTTCGAAATGATAATGAGCAACTCGGCGGCCCACAGGATGGCAGCACCTCCCGTGCAGTGAGGAGGTGCGAGAAGCCAGGAGCCTGGCCTTCATCACAAATGCAGCGCAAATTAGCAGCAGAGTGGAAACTTGATCTTCTAAAAAATCTGTGAATGCAATCAAAAAACCAAAAATGTCTAGTATTTCGTTTGGTTAGTTACAGTTAAGGATGTCATAATTGCGATTAGGGTCTTTCCCATACAAATGAATGGACAGTCCCCACAGAGTTAGGAATACATGGACTGCGTGTGCGTGTCTGTGTGCGCCAGCGCGGACAGGTTTCACTGCTTTTGTAGGGACAAACACTACAAATGGCTCAAATGGTATTTTATCTAAAAAAATACCTGGTTCTGTGTGAACAATCTCATTAAGAGTCTAATTAAATTAAGAAGTGAATAAACATATATCTCAACGAAGCAACACATGCTGATGAACGTAATCAGTTTTTGAGTTTCCTCATGGTGGGATTCCATCTGCATCGACGTAAGACAGAAGAAGAACTCTGACAATGACTGCGGCTGACGTTTCCTGGACAAGTACAGGCTCACCATGTGAAGAGATGGCTAGTTACCGGTACCGGGACCCCACTCAGCAGTTGAAGTCTGCGAAGATGTTTTTAGACTGGTTAGTCACTTCTGAGGGGTGAACCTAGACACGTTAATGTGTTTTGAAGAGTGGCTTAGGACTGGTTAATGTCTGCTGAGTGATCTTAGCCTAGTCACTGGATGCTAAAGAGCGGACTGCAGAATTTTAAAAAAGTAGGCTTAGAACATTTTACAGATTTACAAATGAGGGGAGGCCGTTAGGCCCATCAAGCTCATTTGGAGAGAATTCCACTAATAGCTCAGAGATCTTGTCTAAAATCTTGTCTAGCTCTGATTTAAAGGAACCCAAGGTTTTAGCTTGTACTACACTGACAGGAAGACTATTCCATACTCTTACTGCTGTGTAAAGAGGTGCTTTCTCGAATCCAGTTTAAAATGATCTGTTACTAATTTCCACCTTTAGCCGCGAATTCTTTTATTTGAACTAATACTGAAATAACTATTTAATTGACCAGCATCCAGATCTGTTAGAATCTTCTATACTTGAATATCTCCCCTTTGCTCGGGGATAAACAGATTCAGCTCAGCTAACCTCTCCTCATGAGACATTCCTCTAAGACCATGAATCATTTTTGTAGTCCTGCGCTGAACCCTGCCAAAGGTAGCAATGTCCTTTTTAAAGTAAGGTGACTAAAACTGCACACAATATTCTACTGCTTTTGAAGTGTTGGGTGTAAATTAGTTATTGGCTTCTGAAGAGATGTTTTGAGCTAATTAACAGCATGTGACTCCACTACGCCAGACCACTGGCAGAATTGAGTTCGACATGTAGAGCATCGCAGGGGTTTCAAATAAGACAGGCTTTGCAGCTGAGGGTGGGACAGCCCCAACCATGCCCTTGGCCAGCTTCCTCGCTATCTGTCAGCCTCACGGGCTCCGAATGCCGCCGCGTGGACGACACCATCCACGGGTACGCTCTGGTGGGTAATAACCACTTGCTGTCCTCACAGCGGGCCTCGTATTCGCCAGGATGGCACACAAGCACGCCTCGCCTGCTCCCCGGGAGCCTCACGCCAGCTCGGCGGAGGCGACCCGGACAGGCCCGGCAGTCTGGCAGATCCCCCTGCACATTTCACACGACTGGCGGAGGCGACGTTAGCAGATCTGACAACAGAAATGTCACCTTGCTCTGCACATGCTAATTGCACCTCGCAGATGGATATAAATATCTATTCACAGACCAGGACCTGGATTTCAGATCCAGAAGTTTCTGGCAGAACTGGATCAGCTTTTGATACTGGGGCCGGACGAGCCCGGACAGTGGGGATGCACTATTTCGGGGACACTACCGTGAAGTTGCCACAGATACTGTTCCCTCCATCAAAACTATTATCGCCGAATGGTGGTCAAAGCAGCAGATATGGCCAACAGATAGAGGTAAAAATGTAGTTACCATGGAGTTATGTTTTCTAATCCTTAGATGGATTAGTTAAACCTAGCGAACAAATACCAAATACCGCATCCAACACCATGATGTGACCACAGAATCCCCAGCTCCTAATCTCCGCCCAAGAGGTCCTTTGCAGCACCAGCAGACACCACAGTCACCTAGGTGTCCCATGTTCTGACAGGAGAACATGACAGTCAGTCTGCCAGCCCAGCCTGTAGGGTGCCTGGGAGCCCCAGAATGGCCTGCACACATTCAGAAATCTGCACTTTATTCAGGTGGGGAATATTTCTCAAGGCAGTGACCCGTTTTTTTGGTAGCAACCAAGCACCACCAGCCGGCAGCCTAATCACCGCTCCACAGTCTTGCTAAATATAGCCGCCCGTCGCCTCCATTCAGACGGTTTAAACAATGGTCACGACGCGAGCTATCGGCGGGGAGCTCGCCGCTTTACGCTGCCAATTTCCGAAGGCACAGAATCCCGGTGCCACGAGAGCGGGTCCGACTCAAAACGCTGTGGTCCGGCAGAGATCTGAGAGGGAGATAAGGTGGCGTACGGAGAATTAGTATGTGCCTAGAGTAGCACAACACCCCTGCAACCTCCAAAACGCCTTTCATTTTCCTCCTCTCCCATTTAAGGGAGCCCGGCACTGGTTCCTATGGAAACGGGCCTAAACCGAGTGGCAGCAGATGGAAGGAGAGCTGCAGGTCTAAATTTATCCCGCAGCATCCTCCCTGAGTACAGACACATGCTGGCGAGAGGAAGTGGAGGGCCGGCCTGCCCGCCGCGGCCCGCTCCCCCAGCACCGCACACCCCCGCACACCCCCACTTTTTAAACACCAGTGACAGCGACCACAGAGATGGCCCCTTCCAGCAAGCGAGGCCTCCCTCACGGCACACGCTTTACCAAACACCCCCCCCCATCTCACGTGTTTGGGGGAGGTCAGCGAGCGAGTTTGGAAGCGTCTCTCTCATCGCCAAGCTCAACGCATCACACGGCACCTTCCTCCCACTGTTTTAAAGGTGCATCCATCCGTTTTCCATTTGCCCGTGGAAGCAATCTTTCATTTTTTTTTTTACTTGAATGCAAGTTGCCCATCATTCAGAATAAAGCACAACAAGCGCAGCTTCCCGCGTTCACGTCACCCACCAATCGGGCCCTGTGCCCTGTCACATGACCACGCGAAGCCACCTGGCCCTGACGGAGAGCACGGAAGACAGAAGCACCAGTCAACGTTTGTTCTCGGCCGTGTTCCACGTGTAAGACGCTTAACCACAGTGCCGCACCAACTTCACTGACAGGCTCTCCTTCGTAGCGGATGTTTGCTGTAACCATAAAATGTAATGTCACACAGTAGGCTATCCGGGCGAGACCCGACAACCAAAACTAACACGAAGGCCCGTTCGTTTCTCGAAGACTGATTGAGTGCTAATGAAAGTCTTGCTCACGCTTTCCCAGAACATCTGCTAGCCCGACCTGCAGGTGACTGTAAGGTGTCCAAAGATGCCATAATGATGGGGAAATGGGGGGGGGGGGGAGGCTGGGGGGAGCACAGGTTAACAAATGTGTTACAATGCAACCTGCAAGCAATTTCTCGTAGCCTCTAAATGAATCACCCAGTCATAAAGGAATCAATTCCACCCAAAGCCACACTATGGAAATTCTGATGTTGCTCTTAGAAATATGGTACCTCTATTATGGCATAAACCAAAGCAGGCCGGGCTCCTGGATCTGGAAACTCCACTAACCCTCAGAGTAATGATCTGTTTTCCAAAAAAACACAGAACTTTCCAATAACAACTGGGAGTCATAACGAACAAGGCAAACACCTGAGCTGCCACTACGAGGACGAAAGGAAGCAGCTCACCTTACCTGGATGCTTTCTAGAACAGGGCGCGCAGCCGAGGAGAATCATTAAGAAGTGGCTGACGAGGCCGCGGGCCGTCAAAGGCGGCAGCTGCAGGCACATGCTGGTGAGCGGAGCCCGTGAAAACAGAACGTTTGAAGGCAGTGCTGGGTTTTATACCCCTGTGAGACTGGTGTTATCAGCCCCTGGCTCCAGCACACTGCGCTCAGCCAAGACTGACATTCTCAGCAAGCTTCCAGTCTTATATTCCTCATTAATATCACAAACCCCAATTTTTCCCTGGTAAGACAGCTTATGTGAGAAGTCTGTCTTTATCCTGTACTGTGCTTCCGGGTCAGGACAAATGCATTAAACAAATGTCATCCAGATCAGTGGATGGAAGACAGTGGCCCATAAGGTGCTATGTCTATTGATTTTCAAACAAATGCCACCACCTGTTGGAGTTTTCTCCCGGCTCCTTCAAACCCCTTTGCAGCATTTTTATGGCTTTCAGAAGCAGACGGGCAAACAAGAGAGCCCTGGCAACATAAGCTAGCTGCTGTGCTAACTTTTAAAAAACAGTGAGAATAGCTACCAAGAGTGGAGAACAAAAGTAAGGAGGGTGAGGAATAAAGAAAACAAGACATGGTGCCAGGAAGAGCCAGAGAAAGCCAAAAGCCAATCATGCATAGTAGATGAAAATTCACATCCATGTGAGGAAGAGGAACAGCCCCCTGCCCCGCGGAGCGGAAAGCTCCATGCTCCAGGGCCGCCTGTTAGGCCGAACGGTGCGCCGTTCCGTAGAAACGGCCCGCCCAGCCGGGACCTTCATCTCCGGGGCCGTGGAAGGGCCCAGTCAGCCCAGCGAGAACCCCGCGACTTCGGAGAAGGTGCAGCTCACCACTCCGCCAGAGCTACAGGAGCCACAAATGCCGCATGCCAAGTGACGCCAAAGCATAACGAGGCTAACGAGCAGCGGGGTAAACGCGGCATGCGGCCACTCGCGGCTTCTAAAAGCATATCGCGGCAAAAGCTCGCGGAGAAGCCAAGGCGGCTGTGGCCACCAAGGATGTACAAAATAAAATCATTTCTACGAGATGCGAATACAGAAGTTTAAGTGCTCAAAAGAGCTCAAAAATAAGATTTGTTGTCAAAAAGTAAAATAGATACAATAAAAAAAGCAGATACGATACTTTTCTCAGAGATGAACTGTATGAGCATAAGCTTGGCAAACATACACTCCACACAAACAAATGTATGCAGAAACCTACTCCAATGTCTTGCAAAGAGGCATCACAGGTGTCCTATGATATGATTAGTCTTCTACAAATCCCTGGAAATTCATAATTACACCCTTATCTAGTTCCTCCACTGTTAACCTTAAAATAACGGCACACCTACACCGGCATCATCTAAGAGTTTTTCAGTTGGTCTAGATAAGTGATTCAATCATGTCAGGATAGCATCAAGTCAGTCTGCACCAGAAGATATTCACAGACGCTGTCAGCATTCACATGACTCTTGAGCCCTGTCTCGATTCCTCTGGGTGCCTGGGGATCGCAGCCACAAGCGGGGTAGCCCGGGGGAGATCGGGTCATCCCGCGCTATGAGGTCATCGCCCGCGCACGCCACACACAGAAACCCATTGATTCGGCATGTCTTTCAGGCGAAGGAACTTCATTTTTGCAGGGTTTATGAAACACTGCAGAACACTGCTTAATAATAATATGCTGTCAATATTCATCCTATTATAAATACAATGCAATAAATAAACAACAAACAAAACACCAAAATTAAGTCTGTTAAATTGAATAACTAAAAAATATTCTATGAATTTAGCATACAACACCTTTAATTTGGGTGTTGACTGCCATGAAATCTGCTATATATAGCAGAAAATGTATATGCTATATATAGATATAATATATATATATATATATATATATATATATATAAAACTGTGATATATGTATGTATGCTTCTATGCTGAAGCAGTCACACAATTCCTTTCCCCACACAGTTCCTGCAGCCTCCCAAAAAGGCTGGCAGACTCACAAAATCCCTTACATTTGGACAATCACATATCAGGAATCACCCTCCCATCATCATATACAAAGAAATTCAAGACTGCGCTGTTATTCCTGCCTAGCAAACGAACC
>JAODKL010000135.1:24536939-24548905 GCA_026780765.1 Petrocephalus schoutedeni
TTTCTCTGTGTTTAGCAATGGTGGGTCAAACAAGGAAGGGGGGGTGGGAAGTTTACAGCACAGACCTCTGACTCGTGGAGGCTGGGGTGGGGGGGGGGGGGGGCTTTAATAGGTGCTGGCGTCCAGCCCTTCCTTTGTCTGAGACTTCAGCGAGACCTGAATGTCAGCCAAACCCATCACCTCGGGTTTGGGGCCGGCTCCACTAATGGCCCAGCCACGTGCCCAGGTTCTCCTGACCCGCCCCCATCCCGCTGCCCCATTATGGAATCACCAGCCGATTCCCAAGTGCCCCCTAGTGGCAACTGTGGGCAAACATCAGCGATTCATGAAGACGGGAAAGCACTCAGATGTTTTTATAAAAATGCCCCCCCCCCCGTCCCTGAATATGTCCCCAGAGCAGTCCCCATCCTTCCACCAGTTGTAAGACTGCCTCTAGTCATGTCCTGTCAACCTGTGCGCCTTCTCATTCTGATGTGACCAGCATGACCTTTAATAACCTGCTCCTCGCTCTAAAATTACACGCCCTTGGCGTGATCCTGCATGGCCCTGCAGCACAGTGCCGTGAGCTCCTCCCTCGGTCACATGACCACGACGAGCAGACGACGCGCCTCAGCCGTGGGCGGTGGGTGGGGAGCAAGCGTGTGACCTTGATCACATTCATGTGTGGGAGAGCCATGGCCACCACTGATGGAGGGACACCTGAGCCCCACGCCCAGCCCCAGGCTTTTGTGAAGAAGGCCGAAAATGGGGGCAATGCCTCAACACAGTGGCAATTTGCTTCGATTCGGCCAACCTGGCCGTCGTCCCAGCTCACTACCCCACCCTGTCAAGGTGACTGACACAAATACCAACCAATGGCGATTAAGGAATCCAGAGACAAACCTACCTCTTTCTGGTGGCAGAGCTCTGACTGGTCCCTTCTGCAGTCTATCAGCTCCTGGAAGTGTAGCCCCAGCCAATGAGCATCAGCTGCGTAGGGTGTCAGTTCGAGGAGCCCTCCCAGGCGATCCTGCAGAGACAGAAAAGTGGAGCACGGCACAGCATTAATAGCGGGTGTTACAGACTGATAGGTGCATGTGTGCTTCACCCAGATCACTACACGCAGAGCCAGCAATGCACAAACTTCTTCTGTGACAGGTAGGACCAGCTTGGAAGCAGCACTGTCTAAAATGTATCCCAGAAGAAAGCTCTGGAAACAGGGCACTGTCCAATTCCCTGACATCCTGCCTTCCCATCTGCGCTGGTTATTCCCGGTAAGCGCCAAGGCGGACGGGAGAAGCTGTTTCCCATCAGCTGCTGGTCGCCGGGCAACCCGAAAAGGAGGCACCACATGGCCAGTGTGCGGTCAAACACGACTCCTGCGAAGTAAGGAGTCCCAACCCGAACAGATCACTCAGTTCAGTAATCAGTAACGGAACAGAACGCAACGGAACGGAACGCAATGAAATGGAACACAGAGAAACAGAACCAGAGCCTGACGGGCCATGACGTTAGGGTAACGTTTCAACTGGAACCTGCTTGCTCTATGGCCATGGGAGAAACACCAGCAGCAGAGCGGTAATACTGTGACTTACAAGCACAATCCATCTGGTCCACCACAGATAGTATAATCCATCTGGTCCACCAGCAGGGTATGATGCACTATTCACCTAGTAACTACACAGCTGGGTGCCTGTTGTTGACAGTCTGAGTCTTCATGTTCCACTGGGGAGCAGACACTAGGGTGAGGGGCAGGGGGTGCCCCGGTCAGACTCACACAAAATTTAGGGCAATTTAGGAACGTTATGTATCGGGAAACCCTATAATCTGTTTACTATAAGAGAGAAAAGCATGCCTCCCATCTCAAAACAGAATAAGGCCGCAAACACACCCTTAACAGAACAGCTTCTGTCTGCATCGTTCCTCAAAGGAACAGGGGCCACAGACAATGGCAGTGACTCAGACAGAGCAGTTAGCGTCTGTCAAACATAATCATGCAGCCAGGCCTCTTGGTGTCGGCCCAGACCTTAAACAGCGCGCTTTTGGCTAAATCGTCGCCTCCCTACAATCGGCACAGCAAAGACCGTCTGATATTCTCATCCGCGCTACGGCACTGCATTGATGGCCGTAATGAGGACTGCGCAGATTATTCACATTATTAATCAGCAGCTGCATGCTATACAAGGAGACGTAAAAGAACAATGCACTTCAGGGTTCTTCCATTATATTCTGAATGAGAACAAGGGAGCAAGCAAAACATAACCCTAAGCAGCCATAATGTATCCTGATATCTCGTCATTAGGTAAAAACAAAAGGCACGTCGCCAAAGGTACGCCGAATTCTCTGTGCATCACGCTGACGGCCTGCAGACGGCCCTCCGCCCGCAGCTTTACCCGGCCGGCCCCTGTGGGGCGACGCGGGGTCCCAGCAGTGCCGGGCTGGGAGGGATCGCATGAGGCCGCTTTGCCTGCGGCGGTCAGGCTGACAGATGGAGGCAGGCGAGAGGTAAGAAGCAGCAGGCGGGTCTCCGAAGCCGAGAGGTGCATTACCGCCGGTCAGGCTGCATGGACAAGCGGGCGGCTCCCCCGTCCGGACATGGGGTAAAACCCAGCGTGAAAAGCAACCTGTCATGAAGTCTCCAGGGTGGTGTAGGTGAAGGACTTTCCAGCCCAGGACAAAGCCCTCCCCCCCCCCAACACACACGCACTGGTACAGCAAAAATAGGCCTCTGACAGCCCCCCCATCCGATGTCCCACAGACGGCCGCACATGTCATCATGGCTGGTAGAGGGAGCAGAGCTGGGAGGACAGAGGATGGGGACAAAGTCCGGCTGTCGGGGGCGGGTTTGGGGCTGGCTGTCACAGCGAGGACAGCTCCCGAGATAACGGCATCAGAGCGGGACGCTCACAGCAGGCGGGGAAGCCACATGCAGGCCGAGGGGGGCACGGCGAGGGGACCGGCCCCTCCCAGGGAGGCCGCCTGACAGCCCGGCCCACCACCCCACCTCTCGGAGCTAACGGATCAGAACCGCCGGCAGGGACTCGGCACTGAGACGTACTTGACCTCAGGCATATTAAAGGATCTTCAGGACCAAAAATATACTGACAAGAGTGACTGCAGATTTCCGGTCTTTGGTGCCATCGATGGGCACAGTTACACATCCTTCCTGCACACGTTACCCAGAGCCAGGCCAGGAATCTGAGCCCCCACCCTTAGGTTACGCTCCTGACTGATGCAGCAGCACCTCGCCCCGCATTTATAAGTCGGCGTGTCATGCAGCGGAGCCGCCTCGAACCCGAGCCCGGGGCAGCGGGATGCACAGCTGGGGCCGCAGAGGACGCCAGCTCCCGCACAGGAACCCTACCCTTAAAGCCCCCCAGCTCCATAGGAGATCTTCACAGCGATCTAGGAGAGAAGAAGCACAGCCCTCCCCACCGAATCTAATCCAAGGGAACACCAATGCCCCCCCAGCAAGTCCCCTCACGGCAAGCTATGCACATCTGCAAAATGAGGACGCCCTTGTTTTGCATGACTGCAGCCAAACGTGAGCTTCACTGACGGTCATGCGTCACAAACACAAGAGAGGAACCCCAGTCATCAGTCAGCATTACGGGAGGGTTACTAAGCAGCACTGGTGATCCGAAACCAGCAGCCTCCAGCCACCCGGTCCCAGGTGAGCCCTGGCTCTGTCAGAGCAGCAGCAGCCTCCCACCCCCTGGTTCCCGGTCCCAGGCGAGCCCTGGCTCTGTCAGAGCAGCAGCAGCCTCCCACCCCCCGGTCCCAGGTGAGCCCTGGCTCTGTCAGAGCAGCAGCAGCCTCCCGCCACCCGGTCCCAGGCGAGCCCTGGCTCTGTCAGAGCAGCAGCAGCCTCCCACCCCCCTGTCCCCAGTCCCAGGCGAGCCCTGGCTCTGTCAGAGTAGCAGCAGCCTCCCCCCCTCCGGTCCCCAGTCCCAGGCGAGCCCTGGCTCTGTCAGAGCAGCAGCAGCCCCCTGGCACCCGGCCTCCACACACGGAGCCGAAACTAGATCCCAACCGATCGATGGACTGGAGCTTCAGGGCATGGCAAAGATCAGAAGGCGCTGCTTCCCGATGGCCTAGGCGTGCGACAGGAAGCCCGGCTGAAAGAGCCCCCTGGCTGAGACATCGACGGCGGGCGAATCGGACGCGGCACCAGGGTGATGTCATTCCGTGGGGGGGGCGTCCTGGACCACGGCCCGGACGGCTGCACCAGCTGCTAACTCACAGCAGGCTGCTGCTCTTTCCCCAGCACGAGCCGACCCGTCGGGGAAAGGGGCAGAGAAAGCCTGAAAGCTGCCCCACCTCCTACCCCCTCAAACCAGGCTGACACCCCCCCAGGAAACTGAGCAGTACCCGTTTCTCCACAGCGCCCCCTAGCCCTCACGGGCTGCAAGCATTCCCTTACCCGCGCATATCCGAGTCACGAGAGCCACTGACACCCTGCGCAGATTCCGGGCACCGCGATTGGCTACATACAGGGGGCCGCATACAGGGCTCTTAATTACCTCTAGGCTGCCTAATTACTAGCTCAGCTGGTGAGTCAGCGACGCAAGCAAGGCGGCAGCTAGCCTCCAGGACAGTGACAGACCCGCTTACACTACTGGCTCAGCAGGGGGCGATGATAATGTGATCGGGGTGACTGACAGCGGGCTGCCACATCTATCCGGCCGTCCTATAGCTGCTAGGCTTGGTCAGGGCCGCGGGGGGATGCTGGAACACCACAGATGTGTGTATGAACACAGTACACACATACAGGTCTGCACTGACATCTTTGTGGGGACTCCCGATTCACTTCTACGGGAAAAGCCCTAATTGTGACGTGAAACCTTAACCACTACCCAGCCCTAACCTTAGCAATAAATAGCCAAACAAAACAAGACTTTTGCCATTTTTAGTTGTTTTGATTGCACTTACAGATTTCTGTGGGGACCTGAACAATGTCCCTACAAGCTAGAAAGTAACAGGTTTTGCCACATTCTGGCGACGTCTGGCCCTCACAATGTGGTCAACACAAACACACACACAGACACACCCACAGAGTCCATGGGCAGCTCAGAGACAGCTACTCATCTCCGGATTGCAGAGGGAAAGCGTGGGGCCTGGAGGACAGCGGCACGCTGACACGGGGAGAACACGCAGACTGCACGCACACGGAGCCGGGGCGGGACGCACCGCCTGGACCCCGCAGGTCTGAGACGGCAGCCCTGTCCGCTGAGCCACTGCACCCCCGCAATACCCATATACCGCTAACAGACGCCAAGCTCGCCATTTCCCACCGTGTCGGTTCACAGTGCGGCTACAGCATCCCCGGGCTCCCGCTGACCCCTATACCAACACCTTTTGTTCAGTAGTCTGGGTCACTCACCACCATGCTATTCAGTCTTTTGCTGTAATTACATTCATATTCTTCATTTGGTTGCTTGAGGGCCCCAGTTGCTGCCTTGCATTGGGACTGTGTACCAGGCCCTCAGTCTCTGCTCGGGGGGGGGCTCATCTGCTCTCCGCTCCTGCAGAGGTCCCCCAATGCCCCACGGACACTGTCCGCCACACCCCGTCCCCTTCGAGGGTCAGTGCGTCCCGCCGCACAGCCAGCCCACGGCCCCTCCTCACTGAGAGCCACGCCCCCCTGCGAGTGTCTGCGGGGCGCCCGGCAGCCAGTGGAGGATGCCGGATGCTGCCCCGTGCCAGCACCGGAGGTGTCGGTGCCGCCCGGCCCAAAGCAGCTTGTTGACAAAGCACCGCTCGCAGGGTGCCTTCTGGGACACGGCGGTGGGCCCAGTACCAGGGCAGCCAGCCCAGCTGGGCCCATCTGCTTTCCACTGCTCGAACTCGCATATCCTGGAGGTAAAATGCTACTCGGGCTCACAATGGGACCGGAGCGCAGCCCGGAACCTGAAGCTCCAGCTGAGGATGGAGCCGGTCTCCAGGCGCACGGCCTGCCCCTGCATCACCACTCCTGAGAGCCACTGACGCCAATAAGGCTCCGATACGCGGACGAGAAAATGAGAGCGAGCTGAGCAGGAGGGCAAGCGAGTGGAAAAAAAAAATGAGGAGGACCTTGGTGGACAGACTACGGGACACTGTGATTGGTGGGCGTGACCCCAAGGCGGCGGAAGGGTCACGGACAGCCGTTCCAAAACAGCCGCTTCGCAATTCAAAGGCGCCAGCCAGTGATTAAGAGTGACAGGACTTAGCAAGATGCCCACGGTTCCCTGCCGGGGCAACGAGTGTGACGACACTGTCTGCTCTATCAACAACACAGGTGCGGCCGTCTTTAGCTGCTACTCTAAGCACCAGGCATTTGCTGGTGGCTGCTCAGTCAGCCAGCTCCTCGGGCCCCCGAACGTGCCTTTGCGAGGGAGCCATGGATACCAAACGAGAAAGCTTGCTTTGCAATGTTTCCGTACTTCACATAAACCCATCATTCCCGTCAACTCTGAAATGCAACCCTGTGCCAGTCTGCGACTGCAGATGAGATGGGAACAGCTGAAGTATCTTCGGAAGATGGAACCCTGGAGTGAATCCATAGCTCTTGGGATTATATATAAATATTTGTGTTTTATTTATTGTGTTGTGTTGTGTTGGGGGATGTTATACGCTTATTAACTGTATCTGTATTTATGAGCGGTACAAAAAGGTAGCCCAGGGGAAACAGCATTTTAATACAATGTGTACATGTACATGGATGTGTTGACAGTGGAGAACTCTTGAGTCTTCTTTTATCCAAAAAGACTGTAACCGATAAATTGGTCAGTCAGCGGGGAATAAGCAACAGAACAGGCTGCTTCTCCCAAAGACGCCGAGATGCTGGTCTGCGCTGCTTCCTCGGGATTTCACACAAGAGCCTCTGGGAGCCATATTCACATGTAAGGAATATTCTGGAGAATTAGATTTTTTTGTTTTTGAGAGTTTACTAAATATTTAGTAGCTGGTTATGTGCCTATAAGTTTGGATATCAAAATTGTATTCTGCTGTGATGGACTGGCGCCCCATCCTGGGTTGTTCCCTGCCTTGCGCCCATAGCCTATGGGATAGGCTCCAGACCCCCAAGACTGAGAATTGGAGCAGCAGTTTCAGAAAATGGATGGATGGATGGATGGATGGAAGGACATTTTGATAAGACAAAAGTGTAGATAAAAATGGCATCTCAGCCCGTTGAGGAGTGGGACATCGGAACCGGATTTGGAAACCGCCTATAGTTCTTTACCACCTTTGCCTTTGGATTAACATTTCAGCTCTACTTCCTATTCAAATTACTGCCTGCTGTACGCTGTTCGGTGATGGTAACGGGAGACACACACCTGCATGTCTGCTTCATTTCCACCCCTACGCCTGCTGGCCCGCCTGGACCAGGAACGTCCAACATCTGCCGAAAATATTACTCCGCTGATCTGGCTGCAAGCGTCCTCAGAGCTTATCATATACCTCAGAAGGCCTCGTCCAGCACACAGCAGCATCAGAAAGTAACCACTTTAATGAACACGGGCTACAGCCCAGGCATTCATTTCAACACCGATTTGCTTTGCATTTAGAATATATGTAGTATAAAGGAATTTACCCAAGTGCTAACCTTCATTAATTTTTAAACATATTTATTGTTAATACTGTTGAATGACTGTACAAAAGAGTGTAGGTCCCGAAACGCTCCCAGTAAGTGGTTAAGAAAATTATTGGAAGGCTCTTAGCGTAAATGGAACACATTCTGCTCTTTAAATGAATAAAACAGTATGTTGCATCGGAGTACGCATCAGATAAACCACAGAACAATAATGGTGCCTGAAAGCCATCGGCAAGAAATTTACACCTTCAGCAGGACGATAAAAACCTATTTATCAGTCTCCTCAGTTCTCAGCTGGTTCCAGAGGAGGGATTCGGGATGCTCCGCCATAGCTGGGATTCACCTGCTCCCGCCGTCTCAGCACCACACAGACGCACACACCGTGCAGTGCCAAAACGGTAAGTCTTTCTCAAGAGGAGTCAGACTAACAGCAGGTGATGTAAGGTCCCATGAGCTGGACTAAGCAGGTAAGTCAAAATACCCATGCTCAGTCTTAATGAATGTGATAATCCCCCTCCAGCCCACACCACTGTCTTGTCTACCCATGCATTTTAAATATAAGCCATTATGTCTGGGGAACATTACCATATGCTGTGTACCGAATATGGATAGTGGGACCCCATTTGACTTAAATATCAGTGCTCTATTCCACCTGAAAGGCCACACTAACTCAGTAACCTTTTCTGCCCAGACTGCAAGTTACTATAGAGGGCATGAAGAAAGCCTGCATTAGACTCAACCTTCACTGGCATTTCTAATGAGAACCTGCAGAATTACATACAGGCTGCAAGATTAAATGGCGGTTATCTGAACCTGCTTGATGTCTAGCACCATCAATGGTGGGAAGAAGTCCCGGAGGGAGGAATGGTCAGATTAATGCTGCGGCCCGGTGGGTGGGTACCATTTCCAAAACAACTCAAGGCTAGCTTTCAGCTAAATCACGCCAACTGCAGAGTCCTACTTGGGGAAGAGAGCTTCTGGTAGAGTTGCACAGGAGTCAAAGAACATCACATGGTTCAAGCCAAGAGCCTTTTATCTCACAGAAAACCTCTTCCTTCTCACAAATCAGGTATTCCTGATCCTAGCAGAACAAAACAGGGTTCTGACCACACCCTCATCTCCTCTTCCTTGTTAACTGTTCATACAAGAGAGACTAAAATACCTCACAATGCGACTATAGGTGACCCATCCGCATCGCGATTCCCAACATGGATTCGTTATATCACAGCGTCCGCATGACAAATTGAATGGGAATTTTTTGGGAGTTTTACGAAAGCCACCGACAATTAAAAAGCTTAGCAATTCGTAAATGTGTAATATATATACACAGTGCTAGTTTGGGGGATGCCAAACATACTTACGGGATCTCGCAGTGGCCTTGCGTGTAGCTTTTCGCTCGCCATATGGACAAAAGAAATGTTTCCCCACCAGATCACTGGGGGGAGGGGGGGGTTGCATCCCAAACCCCCGCAATATGGAAGGGTCGACTTTAAAGATTATGCATAAGTGTAAGTTTATGTGTAACCTGTGGAGGCAAATGTGCGCAAACCTGCCCATTTACGCGCAATGCACACATGGCTTGCAGATAGGAATCTAACACGTCACGCACAAACCGCTCCCTTGTCTACTCCATCTGACTCCTCACAGCCCCGCCCCACTCCGCTCCTTATGGGAACTCAGTGGGGATGCTTCTCAAAGAGGCGTCATGAGGCTCCGAGCGGCAACAGCCTCCCTGGAGAGGCCCACCATATATCGACAGCACGGCTCAGCCAAAAGTCCCAGTCAACCAATGGCGTGCATGTCCTGTGGTCACGGGTGTCGAAACAGACCGCTGCGCTGCATCTCCGTAAGCATCTCTGCACGTGTGACAGCTTTTGCATTTGCGTCAGCGTGCGCCCGTGCATTTGTGTACCTGGCACGCGTGCAAAGACACTGCAGGCTGCAAACGCCGAAGCCGACACGCGCGGAGCCATCTACCCCGCCCCCCCCCCCGAGCCTCGCCGAACAGAGTTAATGACCACACCGGGGATTTGAAAAGGTGCCGTTGGCCGCTTCTGTTTCATCCTGGGACTCAGCCAGCTGGAAGCAAGGCCATAGTACAGATGGCAGGAGTGATAAGGAGGGAGTGTAATGGTGTGAGCTTGTGTTTAGCACTAGCAGGCACCAGGGGGACGATCCGGGTCTGGGTCTCGCATTACAGTCTCAGAAAACAATCTGCAGGCCTCATGGACTCAGAAAAGGCAATCCATGTATAATGCACCTTCGGAAGCCAAAACGACAAGTGATTCTGGAGACTGCGGTTATACTGCGCGCAGCACAGTTTACTCACTTCTAGCAGATTTATACGCAAGCTGATATATTCTAATGTCAGGAGGCTGTCGTTTTTATAAGGTCAGAGCAGAAAGTGCAGTTTAGCGAGCTGTGTAACAGGGTAGGCGGTGCCGTCTGACACACACGGGAAGTGCACACGGGTCTGAGCGGAAGGCGGGAGCCCGGCCCGGCCGCAGCAGCTGACGGCCCGAACGCCACAGGGCAGTTGGTCAGAAGGTGGCCCCGTGTAGTGGCCCAGACGTCCGCTCCTGTAGACACCACGGGAGTATGTGTGGCCCATCGGGTGGGGGCCACATGCGTGGGGCCACAGCTGACTCACAGAGCAGTCTGCGCTACGTCACACGGGTGGGGCGAGCTCTTTACCACCGTCACGCGAGCAGATGTGGGCTTCCAGTGCGGCTGATACACCGCTGACAGGGGCGCCTGAGATGCTCAGGGAGTCAGCGGGGGACGGAGGGCCCTGACCGGGCAGGACGAAGCAGCAGGACACGAGCATGTCGCCCAGCCGGAGGTAGGGACCGCTGTCCTGCAGGCACCAGCAGCAGCAGGCGGAGGTATGAGTGTGGGGCGAGGCTGAGGTACATTGGGGCTGCACCGGGGCCGGGAAACGGCAACCATCTGGGTTAGAGGAGGGAGGGAACTTTTAAGGCCTGGCTTTGAGCCAGGAGAGTTAAGGGTCCGAACAAAGAGAGAAATGGAAATCTGAGGGCTAAAGTAGGGAGCAGCACAGAGGAGAGCAGAAATACTACAGAAGAGTACGAAATAATACATTCAGAATAGCCCAGTGCTGCTTAATACACTCAGAATCACCTCAAAGTATACAAAGTACACATATAATTGCTTAGAAGACAGTATTATGTACACTCACACATACACACACACACACGCACACACACACACACACACAGGGAGGTAGACATACACACAAAGAGACAGACACGTGTGTGTGTGTGTGTGTGTGTGTGCGCGCGTGTGCCCTAAGGGCTGGGCGGCGGCACTGAGAGCAGACACGGCGACCTGTCATTCAATTAACCCAGACTGTGTGAGGCTCCGTGCTGCAGAGCTGCGCTGCTGCGGGCCGCCGTTTGCTGCAGAACTGCATTCGCCTCCCCAGCCATACAGCCGCGTTCACCTGGGCACGGCCAGGACATCGCAGAAAGCAGGAGACAGCAGAACAGCAGCCTCAGTGCAGCCGCTCGCCATGGCGTCTGGCGAGAATGCATCCTGGGAGGGACCCCTCAAGCGGGACATGGTGCGAGTGAAAAAGCAGGACCCCCCCCCCCCCCCCCCCATAACATAACATGGAGAGCCTCGGCCTATCATATGGACGGGCCACACTCCTGGTACGCCTATGTGATCACGTGACCTCCGTCAGCTATCTAGGCTGGCCAGCTCATAGAGGGCCACTCGTGGTCTGAGAGGAAGCAGACGGGTGTGTCTGGCCTGGAGCCCGAAGGGACGGCTAGGCAGTGACAGTGCCACCGCTCAGAGAGAGTCCTGGTGTCACCATAAACCCGACTGGCTCTGCTTTACAGGACAAATGGCGAGCCACATGCCCTTTGGGGACGGATATCACTTAGCCTCACATCTCAACATTTTATACAGCATTACCTCAACTACCCCCCCCCCCCCCACGATCCCCACTCCAGGCCGCCACAGTGACTCCCCCCAGGGTGGCTCGGGGTAAATGACACACACTCGTCACTGGATAACAGGGAAGCAGCCAAGAACTGAGATTCTCATTACAGCCATGTGTCGTTTTATTGCTTATGTGCACTCTGCCTCTCCCTCTCTCCCTCTCTCTCTCGTGCTCCGTCTCTCCTCTGTCTCTCTCTCTCTCATGTCCCTGACCTCTCCTCTCTCTCTCATGTGCTCTGACTCGCTGTCTCTCTCTCTCATGTGCTCTGACTCGCTGTCTCTCTCTCTCTCTCATGTGCTCTAACTCGCTGTCTCTCTCTCTCCCATGTGCTCTAAATCGCTGTCTCTCTCTCTCTCATGTGCTCTAACTCTCTGTCTCTCTCTCTCTCATGTGCTCTAACTCGCTGTCTCTCTCTCTCATGTGCTCTAACTCGCTGTCTCT
>JAODKL010000135.1:24551090-24577413 GCA_026780765.1 Petrocephalus schoutedeni
GGCTTCCCCCCCCCCGCCCCCCCCCCCCCCTCCCCCGGCCAGCAAGCTATGCCGGGGGGGCGGGGGCTGGAGACCGGGCGTGCCCCGCCTTCCAAAGCAGGGGAGGTACGTCTGCCTGGACCACAGCCTGAACATCGTGTCCAAAGGCAGAGGGCACCAGCTCAAAAAAGTGCCTCATTCATCAAATCCACTTCAGGGGGAAGAGAACTGATAGACGAGGGCACTTTCACAAAGTCCTGGCCCAAGATCCACTAGACGCCATGTTTCGGCTCAAGTCACAAGTATATGAATTCAGGAATCACAATAGGGACATAATTCTTGAGTGTCTGCATCACACATCAGTCTTACAGAGAGCCTCTGGGGCTGCAGATTCGACTGCTGGCCCATGTGCAGCGTGCATGTTCTCCTGGTAAAAAGATCTGGGTTAGGGTGAACAGATATCTCTGAATTCCTCTTAGCGTGAATGTGTGTGTCTGAGTGTGTGTGTGTGTGTGTGTGTATGCCCTGCAATGCACTGCCATGTAATACAGGGTGTACTCTACTCTGTGCCCTGTGTTTCCCAGAACAGGATCCAGACTCACTGCGACCCAGATCTGGCACTATAAAAGAAAGGAAATACCCCAGGAACGCCGCTGGTATCAGCTTTGTTTCGATATTAGTTGACCGTTCGTCTCACAT
Source organism: Petrocephalus schoutedeni (assembly GCA_026780765.1). Classification (NCBI taxonomy): domain Eukaryota; kingdom Metazoa; phylum Chordata; class Actinopteri; order Osteoglossiformes; family Mormyridae; genus Petrocephalus; species Petrocephalus schoutedeni. The sequence continues at coordinate 24,551,769 of JAODKL010000135.1, forward strand.
GAAAAACCACTGTGGGTACTCTCCGTGTGCGTCTGCCCGTCTGCCACGCGGTCTCCTGGCACAGTACGCCGTCTGCTGACTCCAGCAGAGGCCCCATCCGCAACACGGCGAAAGGAGGAGGGAAGTGAACTCTTGACCCCGTGACAACGCCATCCAGAGTTAGCTGCTCGCGAGGTCCCCAGAAGGGAACGTCACGGCTGCGAAGCACTATATGCGCAAACGTGGCTACCCATAAAAGAACTCAGCCAAAGCATTTTCCAGCTGATAAAACCATCTTGCACAAACCGAAAATAAATAAATACTGCGTATATGCATTCCGTACTGGGTGTTCCTGTCTCATGCCCATTTCCTGGGACAGATTCCAGGCTCACCGTGACCCTGTCCTGGATAAACGGTTTAGGAATAAATATATGTATAATATTATATCAGCTACAAACTGATCCAACTGAATCAAACAACTAATACAACCATTAACAAAAGCCTACTTGGCTACAGCACATTTTCCTGAATCAAACTGAACTACAATAAACCTATAATTCACTATTATGGCCTAACTCAAGACTTCCGATCACAATAATACACATGAAGACGGTGGTGAGCTGTGTTTAAGGACCTGCTACATCTCACCCGCGGCCACAAGAACCTTCCCAGTTACAACCCAAAACTCTGTATGGAATCTGTGTACAGATTTGAAATCGACCAGAAGATGTGTAGCAGCTGGAATTTGGCTCAAACTCATTTTTTATTGAATGGTATGTGCAGCATTCTGCACACCTGAATATTGATTTTGGAAATAAATATCTATCCATCTTTTAACCACTTCTCCAGTAGAATGAACCTGAAGCCAATGCCATACCCCAAGGAGGAGAAGGTGGGTGACTCCCTGGATGCTATGTCAGTCCATCACAGAGCACTACAGTACATAAATATTTAATTTCAAAAGTATTAGCATATCCAGTTTTCTGAATGGGAATACCACCGTCAGTGTTGAAAATGTTAAATAAAACAACGAGTATTTTTTGTTATTTTGAGGAAAGGGGGTCTGGGCAAGTATTTTCACTGATTTGAGAAATATGTTCTTTGAGCACAAAAATAATAGCTTTCTTTACATAACATTAATGCCTGTTCCGGGCGACCCCTAAACTCGACAGTACAATGCTCAGTGCTTCGACTGCATTTCCATTAATGTTTTATTTCTGTTTTCTTATCATTTATGCTTTGATCACAAACTGTGATCACAAACTTTCCCACAACCCGACAAACCGCACGTGTAACTAAGCATCTAAATGAGCGCAAGCAGCCTGCCGTACATTACAATGGCATTTCCCAGTAATATTACGGGGGAAAATATGATTTTTCTTTTTTAATCAGAAAGCGAGCGCAAATGAAACACAAGACGCGTGGCGCATTTCTGATAAAGGGGACGCGGGATTGCACGTGTCTGTCCTGAGATGCCCTTGGCTCCGGCGCTGGGGCGGAGCGGAGTCCCGGCGGCCGCACGGAGCCGCACGCCGCCGCCTTCCACATCTTATGCATCTTGCGCTCGTCGATGGGCAAGAGCAACAAACGAGCCGAAATTCCCGCAAATGCATGCAGCTAATGCACGAGAGTGCCACCGCGCTATCGCCTCCCACTCCGCGGCCCAGCTGGGCAGCGGCGCCTGTTTCTCGCCGTCACCTGGCGATCTGACGGAGTCCGGCTCGCTGCCTTTCCTGCACGCTTTATTGTTTTCTGATGCTACGGCATATGTGACCCGGTTTTTTTCGGGGGGGGGGGGGGTCTGACCAGGGATCGGCGCGATCGGCAGCACTGAGAGGCGTAAGGTCTTTTTTATCGCAACGTTTCCTCCACGAAGCCTATAGCGTGCATTGCCGAAAATGCGCGGAAGTAAAGAAAAAAAGAAAGAAAATAACGATTTAAAAATAGCAAGCCATACGGCATGTTACGCCGATAAGCCGGAGCGGCTTAGTCAAAGCGAAACGCTGGCGGTACGGAAACCAGAATCACACGGCTCACGGACCCCCGGCCAGAACCGACCAGGTGCTTCGTTTGCAAATGTCATTTCTGTACATCTGCAAATGACAGCAATGCAAACGGCCCGCATGTCCCGACAGAACGGACTGCCGGGCATCGGAGCCCCGCATCTGCCCCCCGGCTGAGCCCGATCGCGGTGCAGGCACCGCGGTGCCTTTCGCTGGCTGCGGGGCAGCAGGATGTGGACGGCGACACCGACGCGGCGATCATTATCCGGAATCATTCTCTTTGCAGCAATTTTATGGGAGAAACGAGGGGGGGGGGTGCACTCGTCTGGTTATCATTTTGTGAATCATAAAAGACGTCTGACCAAAATAAATATTACAGCATTTCATTCGCCGTCTAATCACACGCCTCTGCATTCAAAGACATCATGTTCTATATTACAAGCGATAACTTCAGTCGTCTTTAGGACACATTTACGGCCACCTAAAGCCTATGGTGCTCGCGATGCACGTAATTCCTTTCATCCCAGCAGCCCGCTATAGAATAATGCGCCTTTTCATGCTCGGCAAGCCCTGACAGTCTAACTCGGCCACACGAACCGCCGCTCCGATAAGTAAATATCCCGGATCGCCGGCTGCGCTTTAACTACTGCGGATGCGACTCGCTCCTGCCTACAAGAGCGGAGATGTCAGGCGAGGATTAACGGGCAGTGCGAGCCGAAACTTCGGCGATTCCGGTGTAGCGCGCTTCCTTTCCGACACGCACCGTACCCCCCCCAAAAAAAGGCAGCGATAAAAAGCTCCGCAAAGGCAACGCGGAGCACAGGAGCATGCAGCCGCCTTTAGGGTAAGCAGCCCGCGGGAGCTACCTGACAGCGCCGTGCCCAATGCAGCCATTTACTCCACGGTGCAGCAGAAGGGAAGCGCTCCGCATCTCCTCCGGAGCGTGGCAGCGTCCTCTGCGCCTCGTACAGATCCTCGCTGCGCTATGGGAGCCGGGCGGAGGACGGTCTCGGGCTTCCCCTCTCTTCCCCGTCAAAGCGAGAACTGCAATCCTACGTTCAGCTGATCAGCACAACAAAAACACCGTCCGGAGTACGCAAACAGTCTGCGCCGCGCCGCCCCGTACGAGACGCCCCGGGGGCCCCGCCCCCCTTCGCCAGCCCGCTCACCCCTCCCCGACCCGGCCCTCATTAATATTCATGAGCAGTTATCAGGACGTTCGTCTTATTGGCTGAATGGGCTGCCACTTCTCGCTTGTAGATCCCCCCCGCCTCTTAGCCAACGCTAGGCTACTGTCAGGTGACGTCATGAAACATTCCGAAAATTCCAAGTCCCTGCGTTCGACGGGGCCCCGGGAAGCCAGCGGCGCTGCGCCGCCTTAAAGGGGCCTGCCCGTGCTCCACGGGGGAAGCAGATGCTGGAAATGCTGCGGTAATGCGATGCCGTTGCACTGTAGTTGTCAGGAATACAGCTTTCCCGCCACTATAATTAAGATAAAATAACCAGGGAGAAAAACAGAGAAACTGTGTTATATGAAAGCCACCGGAATGAGTTAGCTGTTGTTTAAAAAGGCAGGACATTGTCTTTCCAGCCGAAGACAAAGAGTAAAAACTCTGCTGTAGTTACATCACTGGGGAATTCCAGATGGAAGCGGGAGAGCTTTAGAGATGTGGAGACTGCTGACTGACAGGATGTTGGGTAGAGGTAATCCAGGAGGTGAATAACATGTCAGAAATGCAGAAGCATTTATTTGTAAACAACCCGGAAGCAGCTGATTGCTGAAGCAGTTAATACACATGCAAACTTCCTCCACATTATAAACACTCTTCCTGTCAGTAAGATTCAAGATTCTTTATGTGTCACATACCTTATTACACAAGTACAACGTGTAGCGAAATGTACCCAGATTCATTCCTAAGGCTGTGCAACAAGGTTTTGCAATTTAAAGATAAATATGAAAGAAAAATAAAAAAAGCTTGACTAAAGACAGTGAAAATGTAGAGAAAATTTATCCGAATAATGTTACAATTAAAAGTAATATCTGTACAATGTGCAACAATACAATTATAAATGTAAATATGTATAATGTAGATTATATATGTATTTGTAAATTTGAATATGTTGCCAGTGTTTGCCGATAGGGGAGCCCGATCGGGCCCACACACCCTTGCCCAGGGGCTCTGACACCCCCAGTGCGCTCGCATCTAGACTAATGCTAATGCTAATGCTGGGCACTCCTGCCTTGTCTCCTGGAACTGCAAAGGCCGTGAGCTACGGCTGTATCACGGTGACGCCTGGAAGCAGTCAGGTGACCGCTGCGGGCCAGCAGACAGATGTCCTTGCCTTGTTGTTGCTTTTATCTATGCCCTAGTTATGGTTAGACCTCTTAGCAAAAAAAACTCTGGGAAGAACCATGCTAGTACTCCTTAACGAATTCCGGAAATGCAGAGGAAAAGCGTTTCCCTGCAGTGTAAGCTTAACGTCAATGTTAAGCTACCACTTAAAAGCCATTTTCAAGTTTATACAGCCTGATACTTTATCGCGCCTGTAATGCTGTCCTAAACCACAGGCATGACCCACTGCCCTACAAACTGTCATGTGCAGTGCAGCCAGTGGATAGCTGTCCCACTGAAGCACTTACACATCTGGAAACAAAAAAATAATAATTTTAAGGCAGAGAGACAACTTCTGTGCGAGAGGTCCCACCTACAGCCGGGTCACTAATGAATAAGGGGAGAAGTAGCTGATGTCAGCCGATTCCTCCCACAGATGTAGCCGACTGTGTCTAATCCCCCAGCGTGCCCGGGGGGTGGGCAAGTTTAAATCACTTAACACAGCTCTAATGTTAGCAAAATGCATGTGCCACAGGGGGGCCATTGCTGGGGTTAACTATAAGCACAGCTTCCAATTCAATCAGTCACCTCTCCTGGGGGGGGGGGGGGTGAGACTGAGACTGAGGGGACAGAGTGTATGTTAATTTACTATTGTTTGATTTTGGCTCTTACGACGACATATTGTGAAACATAAAAAGTACTGACAGATCAGAAAACGCAGGACCTTCGAAATTCCTTTCCGTCTAGGAGAGAGGTTATTTTAATTTCCCCCTTCTCTGCTCCATAAAATAAGCAGGCCGTGCTTTTTGGCTGGGCGCCGTTCCGTTTTTATTGCGGTCGATTCCGCCGCCGCTGCTGCGGGCAGCCGGAAGGATCCATCATGGCTTCCAGTGTGTGAGGTGCTCACTCACCCCAGTGCAAACAAATGGCCACGATTAATTACACCAGAGCCAAACAAGAACCAGCTTTCCTTGGCTAACTAGTTGGGTGTCTCTTACATTTTTAATTTCAGATTTTTTTTTTCCCCCCTCAGATTGAAATGACTGGTTGCCGTGCCTGCTGCTTTCGCTGGGCAACCAGACACAGAACCAGGTTTGTTCTTGGTCTCTCTCTTTATCTTTCCCTGAACAAACTCCCAGGCTGTCAGTCAGCCCCTGAAGCCGGCTCCTGACACACATGCCCTCACAGAGGTCGCTCAGAGCCGCCGTTCCCGTTCAATATTTACAGTATCGCAGCCCGGTGTCTGTGGGGGTGCAGTGGAGCGCGTGCCATCTTGGGTGGGCGGCTTCTTAAAGGGGAAGCAGCGTGGCCTCGTGCTGCCGCTGCTGGGGTGCCTGCTATCTCATCACCCCAGATTGGGGACTGGGACCCAGGACAGAGACGCCAGCCCGTTTCCCGAGATGCTGAGCACGTGCGCATAAGTGGGCGGCTCCCTTGTAAGCAAACCTGGAAATACCGCAGGCCTTTTGAGGGATCTGGACCTTATTCTGGCTAGCAGTCAGTCATGTTATTTATAAAATAAAAAAAATTTATAAAAGGTTAATAGCTCGCCCCATAAAAATGGCACACACCTGACCATCCAGTGCTGCCGTGATATGGGCGTGATTCCCCTGAGCCACCTCCCTGTTCAGTGGTGTCTCCACACTGTTAGCACTGTTAGGACAAGTCCTGTTCTACACGCTGCTCAGTCTGGACAGGGTGTTGGTGTGATGACAGGCTCTGGCTGTGTGGATCACCCAGTAGGGCTGTGAAAATCACCCCCCTTGTCTGAAGGTTTGGCCAGAACCCTGCAGAACCTTACAGTCCCTTGTTCCAGATCACTGCATGCGGCCTAGCATGCTGTAGCGCAGTGAGGTGGGGTTGACCTGTCTGTGGCCCGCCCTCCTGAGCAGACTTCCTTTCCAGCTAATCCTGCATGTCGGCATGTGTGTCAGTTTGCTGTCCGTCTCGCTTTATAACACAGTGTGGCCTCAGGAGAAGGAGTCCAGGGTTAGATACCACCTCACCCAGCACATATACCCTCTGTACACCTGGGCCTAGTACAGTGTAGGTCTGCTACCATACCGCAAATTAAGAACATTATCAATTTGTTTGCACAAACTAATAAAATCCGGTGTACAGGAGAGCAGAGTACATATAGCAGAATAGCTTTAGTTTAGTTCGTTTTGTTTCTATGCCCCATTCAACCACCATCCCACGCTGATTCCCTCTAACCTCTGACTCCAGTCACCCCACGCTGACTCCCATTGACTGCTCTGACTCTCACCACCCCACACTGACTCCCTTTTACTGCTCTGACACTCGCTGACTTCTGTGACTCTCGCCACCCCACGCTGACTCCCTTTTACTGCTCTGACTCCAGCCACCCCACGCTGACTCCCACTGACTGCTCTGACTTTTGCCACCCTATGCTTACTCCCTTTTACTGGTCTAATTCCAGCCACCCCACGCTGACTCCCACTGACTGTTCTGACTTTCGCCACCCCACGCAGACTACCTTTTACTGCTCTGACTCCAGCCACACTATGCTGAATCTCGCTGACTGCTCTGACTCTCGCCACCCAACGCTGACTGCTCTGACTGCAGCCATCCCACACTGACTCCCTTTTACTGCTCTGACTCCAGCCTCCTCAGAGACTCCCTTTTACTGCTCTCACTCCAGCCACCCCACGCTGACTCCCACTGACTGCTCTGACTGCAGCCACCCCACACTGACTCCCTTTTACTGCTCTGACTTCCGCTGACTGCTGACTCTTGCTATCCCACACTGACTCCATTTTACTGCTCTGACTCCAGCCACCCCACGCCGATTCCCACTGACAGCTCTGACTGCAGCCACCCCACGCTGACTCCCTTTTACTGTTCTGACTCCAGCCACCTCACACTGACTCCCTTTTACTGCTCTGACTCCCATCACTCCATGCCGACTCCCCATACAGCTTCGACACCCGCCACCCCATGCTGACTCGCTCCTGTGCCACTGTGCCAAACCATGTGCATGCGGGTGAAACAGTGGTGCATCTAAATGGTGTTTTCACCGGCCTTTTCTTTTCGATTTCCTCTCTAATTCCCATCATCCCCCACAGCAAGGCTTCCCTGGAAGTGGCAGTCTGTGACCATGACGGCCTCACTCTGCTCAGGGGATGACAGCCCAGTCTCTCCCCGATGTGGTGTTGGGGTGGGGGGGGGGCTCAACACACACCACCACAATATGATCCTAACTAGCTTACATAACGTGCCGGCTGTCACCCGGGCCGCCACACTGCCCTATTACGTAACAGCATCAGCTCGCAACTGCAGCGAGCCACGGGGGGGCGTTCATAAAATGCTGTGATCCGTGCAGTACATACTGGGGTCTGAACACAGCCCCAAGCACACCATCCCGATCTGCACTTCTGTGGAATAAGACAAAATATTTCAGTGTTTACTTTCTGTTACTAGATTTTTTTTTTTTAAATCTGTTCGGAGGTTCCTACCGAGGCTCCAGTCAAGCCCGAGGCTCTGTCCAGGCCAAGCCGTCGCTGGCTGCCCCTCCAGGCGGCCCGGACACCCGCCTCTTGGAAATAAACATGCTCTTTCCACCTTTTCCGAGCTGCTGTCAGTCCAAATCGGGCCGGCTGGCGCTGACAAACCCCAGCTGCTTGGGGTGGCTGCTCCCCGGTGTACACTGCCCCCCCCTCTGTATTGCAGTCTGCCAACTGCCCCATTTTGCAGCTCGTGTGAGGTAGCGGCGAGTAAGTACATTTCCTTGGGGGGGGGGGGGGAGGGGGGGGAACATAATTTGCCCCTCTGGCCCAAACCATAAAATGACAGTGATTCTTCCTGAGTGATGGGATGGCAGCTGGGGGGGGGAGGGGTGGCAGCACGGTAATAAGCGCAGTCCTGGTCCTGCCATCATACCAGCGGAGGAAACTTGCAGGTGAAGAAGGCACCGCGAGTCGTCCCAATTACGCCATCCTCCAGGGCGCCGCGGCTGCTGGCGGTACTCCGGCGGTAATTAACGGTCCGTCGCTGCTCAGACGAGCATGTTGGGAAGGGTTCATTATTAATCCATTACACCCTCTCTCTCATTTTTCGATACAAATTACACTAATTACACCGCAGTTGGGAAGAAGTTATTTGTCACGTGCCGGTGAAAATGATGGCTACCTAAGGAATATGAGGTTTGTGTGCCAGGGGATGGTCTTTTTGTCCAAATGGTCATTTAGTTTCAGGAGGATTGGATGTTGCCAGATGACTAGGAGCGTCTAATCGGCATTTTGTTCGCCTGCATTGAGGGTCTGCAGTGTGGCTTAACGCATCACCATCTAAACGTTAGGATAGCTCCTTCAGTCCGGTACCAGTCCAGGATCACAGAGCCCACCCTGGGAAGCACAGAACATGAGAAAGATGTCCACGGCATATAAAATGCGTTCATAGATGTTTAGGTCATCTCAATAAGCCGTATCAACACTCCTTCTGGAACATACCGATCCGATGAACCCAGCCGCTGGATTAACCGGAATCAGCAGGCAGAATATACGTATGCGAAAAGCAGAACGAGTGTGGAAAGCAGCAGCAGGACGGGAGGCGGAGGACGGGACGGCGCCATCAGTGGCGCTTAGTCAGTGTGTGCGCTCGTGTGCCGTGGCTAGGCACGCGCTCACGTGTGTGTGCATGCGAGAGTGCGCCCGCAGCGACACCCAGGCCCAGCATTTGGCACGTCTGCCCAGCCCGGGAGAGAGAGAGAGAGAGAGAGAGGAGACAAAGAAACACAGACAAGGAGAGGGAGAGACATGTGGGCCGCCAAGCGCCAAGGGACCGGAGTTATTTTTAAGGGCCGACAAGACAGGCCAAGGCAATTAGGAGAGAGGGACCACGGAGGGTCTGCCGAGGGGGGAGAGGGCCACCCGGCCAGGGAGAACCGTCCCCAGCTCCTCAAGATCACAGCCTGCTCAGTTGCTTTCGTGTGTGTGTGTACGTGTGTGTGTGTGTGTGACAGAGAGATCTTATAGAAAGCAAGGCTACGCACATTTACAGAAGCGGGCTTGTGCGCCTTAGGAATACAGTGTGACTCTCAGTCCACACAGCTGACGTAATAAGCAGCGCTGGGCTGGCCAAGCAAAGCTTCAGCCTCTCTGTCTCTCTGTCTGTCTCTCTCAAACACACACACACACACTAACTCCAGAACCCTCACTGCCAGAACTGCATTATGGTGATGGAATGAGGATGAGTGGTTATCGTATTACATGGCTGACACATGCAGCCATGCTGAAGCACATGGACACACAGACACACACAGACAATGTCCAGATGGCCCCCCAGAACACCCGTAAGGGCTTGTGGAGCAGCCAGCACCTGCAGGTCCATTTGCCAGAATACAACTGCATAGCAACACGCGTCAAGGGGGCAGGAGGGTGGGGGTCACTAGGTTTTGTCGAAAGTCAAAGGAACCAAGGAATAGAGCTTCCTGTGTGAATATATTCCACACCTCCCTTCAGGAGGGCATCAAACCTCACTCCCGTGCTCTCATCAGCATCTCCTTCGGCAGCCTTCTTCAAGTTTAATTGGTTATAATCTAATACACTGCCTGCACTTCATAACCGGCAGTGCCGTTTAGGTCATGGCTGGTCTGTGAGCTGCAGGAGTTGTGTATTTAGAAGGAGTTGTGTATTTAATGGATTCTATGAGACCTAGTTTCCCAGATGTCACCTCTGGCTAGCACAGGATCAGATGGTAGGCCTTGGAGGTGAAAACACGGCCATTTTCTCTGCTACGATGTTCCCTAATCACCAGATACGGGCTTCCCCTGCGTCTGCAGGAGAAACCAAGAGCTAATGACGGCAGGATCTCGATGAACCCATACAGACCATCTGAACCGTAGCGGTGTCCGTCTGCCCTCAACGGCAAAAACACACCATCCTTTAACAGATTTCTCTGGGGTCCATTTATTTAGCAAATACCTCACAAGAATGTCTGTCACTGTGTTCCAAATAAGGCCAAAGTGTGTACAAGTTGCTGGGGGTCTCCAGAGGGATCTGAGGCGAACGCAGATGGTAATGGTATGCGGGTACCGGCTGGCGTCCTCCTGACGTGCGCGAGCGGGACACCAGATAAAGATCTCAGCTGCGGAACAGGGGTTGTGTCGGCGCGAGGTTTCCTCTCATAGTCATGCCCCTTCCCACACCTCTGCCCTCTGCGTTCGCCCTGCTTGACGAGCATACCGCAGAAGGGGTGGGGGAGAGGGGGGGGCCCAGATTCCACTTCATTCAATAGTCAACACACAGTGTGTTCCTGTACCGGATCCGCCCCCCCTCCCCCCGATCCAAGCCTGTCCTCTGAAGGGAAAACTGATTCCTGGCACCCCCCCCCACGACCTCCCCCCATGCCAAGACGATGGTTGGCCCACATGATTACAGTAAATGATGAATAGCCTGATGCTAAGTGGAGCCATGGAAACGATGAAACGCGATATAACCCGAAAAATGCCGCAAATCCCCCACACAGGGATACAGGCAGATGCCATTACGGCACTCAGTGCCATTACGGGGTAAGTGAGTCCCATTACTGACAGCAAGGATCCATCTTCAGTGGATCCTGTGGGCGCCCTGACTGGCTTTGCACCGCCTTGCTGTCAGTACCCGGGCCGCCCCGGATTCCTTCTCCACAAACTTTTCCTGGGTTCACAACAAAACAAACCCGCATTTAGGAGAAATACATTATTTTAAATATCCGTATCCTGCGTTATTCCCCCCCTGGGTGGTGGTGGTGGGGGGGGTGGTTGGGTGCTATCCAGAGCCTCATGCAGATCCCGAGCCGTTGAATGCTTTTTTGGATCGGCTTTTAAGGACCCAAACCAGTGGGAATACAAAGTTAACTAAGGGAAAAAACTTAGTATTTAGTACTCAAAGTACATTTCACGCAGAAAAGACAGCAAGCATGGCACACGGTAATATAACGGGAAGTAAATGCGCACAGCTCCCCCTGAGCCCCGCAAAGCAGCCTGCCAGCTCTGCGGATGAAGGGGAAAAGGACAGGACTGTAGGAGCATTACTTTGCTGTAAACAGTTCATGGCCGGTAAGTGACCACTTTGGGCTCCACGTTGTCTTTGGGGCAGTAAGTGGCCCAGGACCGCGGGCGTCGGACTGACCACTCTGAGCTCCGCGCTCTGCCTTTGGGGCAGTAAGCAGCCTGGAACCGTGGGAGTTGGACTGACCCCTTTAGGCTCCGCGCCCTGCCGTTTGGGCAGTAAGTGGCCCAGGACCACGGACTGACCCCTTCGGGCTCCGCGCATTACATACCGGACCTGCAATCAGAACTACATGTGAAGTATGGGCCAGAGGAGCAGACAGCATGACAGAAGGCTGCCCTCGAACCAAATTGGCAAACGCACCATTAGCTTTTAAAAAACCTATGGAGTCTTCATTATGCAGTATGATCAGTTTCGAAGCAGTTCTAATCAGACCCCACATAATTACTAATTTTCATTAAACAGCCCAAAAGATTATTTAGCAGTTTTCTGTTTTTGACAAGCATCGGTTACACATTCAACAAATAAAAACACATGACATTTGTTTAATGATCTTTATTGTAACTTAATAACAGTGACATTCGCCAAATATGATTTATGAAGTTGATACGAGCACCCACTGGAAGAATACTGGTTCCACCTTGTGGACAAAGTGAGAATATATTATTGCTGATTGGGACATTGGAAATTGTGAAGTACTTGATGTCCTGGTACAATACAACCTGGAACATTACAAAATTTTAAATAAAAACACAGACATTCATTAAAAGATGACAGTACTGTCAAGGACGCTTGAAAATGCAGAAGGCACTGGGTCAGACCATAACGCAGACCAAGTCTGGGTTTTTAGGACCAAAAAGGCACTTGGGGAACACTCAAATGACGGTTTGTGGCACCTTTTAATAATGGTTGTCCAACTGTAAAAATTAGGCTCTCATTAACAACGTCATATTAACATGCTGTTCATTCCAGTTCAAATGCAAGAGCTTTTTCATATCCTCAAATAAACCATAAAAAAGTAATCAAATACTATTCATCCTCAGAACTGTCAAGTCTGAGTTCAGTACCTACATTACTGAATAAACAGCAGGTTCTCCATGCACTGGATTACATAGATCATACAGTATTATAGTTAGCACACTGTACAAGCTGGACCAGAGACTCCCACCCCAAAGCCTAGTGCTCTAATACACACACAGGGTCCATCGTGATTCGCCTATAACACACAACCTACGTTACCATTAACTAGTTAAATTAGCAAAGGTGAGCAGCCATACAACAACAGGCAAAGTTAAATTCAGTTTAAAATCTAGCACATAAATATGAAAGATCCTGCAGGAAATTATGCAAATCTGAAAGACTGTCTTATAGCTCGTAATAATCACCTTTGATGCCCTGCATAATGTGAAGAAGACAGCACCGCCATGCCCCTAGCACTGGATATCACTGCTCGACAGCTGCTGCTCACTCATCACTACGCGTCGCGAGAGAGATGGTGCTGCACCGCCTGGAAGGTGGCACTGGCACAGAGATGCCCCTCCCTCCCGACCCGCTGCCCTGCAGAGCGCACGTTCGCCAACGCCAGCCAGGGTAAAGGCACAGGAGGGATCACGCAGCGAGCCCTTTGCTGCCAGGGCCCCAGTGTCACCGTGGCAGCAGGGAGGGGGATGGGGGCGGGAGGAGGCGTGTCGTGTCGTGCCAGAGGGGTGAAGCTGCACACGGGTCTTATCTCCCCCTCACATTGCTGCTCGGGGGGCCAGCAATGGGCTATAGGGCAAAAGCGCAAACACACTGCTTTCGCACGCTTATGTGGAGAGGAAGCAGGTACCAAGGCAGGCTGAGTGCAGACTTATCAAACAGTGTGCTAATGGCAGCCACTGTTTACAACTGCCTGTTACTTCAAGAGCCGAGACTTGAAAGTCTTAGATGACAAGCAATGAGTAATTTAAAAAAAAAAAAAAAAACAAAACCTATATACAAACATACACAAATCATTATAAAAAAGACACTTCCGTGTATAATAAAATGTGAAAAGGGGTGGGGGATTCCATGGAAATTAGGCTACAACCAGCCACCTTTCCTATTGGTGGAAACACTGGCCTCACTGGCCAATAAGAAAAGAAACTGAAGAACAAGTGCAAAAAATAGCACAACAGTTACTCTGGGAGACACACACACACAGTCCTAAGCACCATAGCTTCACTCTCCAGGAAATGGGACTTAACTGAAGTCCCTGTTGGGCAGAATGAGCGGAGCCACTAAGGTCCACAGGTAGAGTGCAAGGCCCAGCCAGCTGGAGGTGATCTTCACCCAGACCGCAGGCATGGTGCTCAGCATGGCCTGGGTGGTGGTTTCGGGCCTGTGAGGGAGGAGGACACAGATGGAGAGGCAGACGTAATAAATCAGAGAGGAGACAAGGAGGTAGTGGGGCTGTGAATCAGACTAGAATAAAACAGAATGCCAGCCTTCTCTGCTCAGTCTGGCCCTGGGGCCTCCTACAAGCTCATCTGATATTAAGGAGGTCATGGTCACCTGATCCTGAACCATTATAGATCACAAGCATAGGAAGGGTGATACTCACTGGTACCAGCTGGTGAGGGTCATCATGATGTAGAGAGAGGCCAGGAAGAGGCAGAAGTGGAAGAAGGAGTAGCTGTAGGTGACGCATTCTTCCTCATTGTCCACGGCCCTCTTGAAGCCGCCCTCCTCAGCCCCACCCTCAGAGGCCTCGCCTCCCTCCCCAGTCTGCATCAGCCTGTTTACCTGAGTGTTGCTGGAGGATCTGATGCTGTGGAGGGGAATTCGGCAGATAGGAAGACTTTCGCCTCTGACCCTAAGTGCCCAGGGCCATGAAGTCTCCTCATGCACATATACAGGCAAAGTGATCCTTTGTTTTATGGCTGCTGTGAGACCCTGTCACCCCCCCCCCCCACAAGTCTCCCAGTTTAAGATCATTAAACCTCCTAGAGTTTACCTTGCATAGAGGGTGCAGAAGAAGAAGATGACCAGACCCACGATGCCCTGTGCGTCCCACCACTGCACCTGCCCTGGGGCGGCAGTGGGGCTGGGGACACTGGTGCTGTTGGACACCAGGCTGAGAAGGCTGGGGTTACAATTGCGGTCTGGGGAGATATACACAGTGGTGGAACTAAAGTACACTGACAAACCAGGGGTAGGAATCCATGGCTGTGTCCAGAATGTTGTGGGTTTGAATCTCTGAGTGGCAGGGTAATCAGTCAGTGCTGGGCACTTACCGGGGTTGTTGGTCATGGCAGACCAGGTGACATACATGGTGTAGAGGCTGATGAGTGACGCCTGCAGCAGGCCAGACTCCGGCTGGGCTTCCTGCAGAATACACACACACACTGATGGAGAGGCACAAGACCACTTGCACAGAGCAGTAGAATCTGCATGCTAGCACGTGCTCTTCATTCACGCACGTGCTCTCATGCAGTATTAGAACGAGAGTGACAATAACAAAGAATGTAAATTTAAAACACACACATCACATCTCTTATGGGTAGTCGCTCAATGAGGTCTCACGCCAAATCCTGCATATGAGTAATTCGAAGGAGCAAAGTGGCTGAGACACAAACCTGTACTGGGGGCAGGATGGCCACGACGGAGACGATGATGCAGAAGATGAGGTTGAGGCTGATGAAGACCTTGTGCTCGGTGCAGCCACTGGGCTGTGTGTAGTACACGTAGAAAAGTACCACGGCGGTGAAGGCCAGGGCATAGTGCAGAATGGTGAAGGACAGCAGGCCTGCTGGCCACAAGGGGGCATTAATGCTTCATCATGGTTTCATTCATAAATGTTTTACTGGTAAGTACATTTTCTAGAGCAACAGACATGTGCATACAAATTGGTAACTACTTCCTAATAAAAGAATTTCACTTCACCCCACTGTCCCATTAAAAACAGTGGTAACATGAGAACCTATTATCATAGCCAGTCTCCACATGCCACGTTTAACCATTTACACTTATAGTGTCTTTCACAAGACCATTGCCCCAAGACACTTAAAAGCATGTGCAAATACATCATTAGTACACATATGCTAAATGCTTCATGATACAGGAAAGAAAGAAAAAATGCCAGCAGACAATGCAGAACAAAAAAATTAATAAATAAGAGTTAGCATGCCTGCCCAACCCTGCTTGGCAGGCAGACATTATAAAAAACAAAGAAAATGATCAGACCTTCATCAATGTGACGTGAACTTTGATCATGCATTGGATACACAGTGCCGAAAGCGCACCTGCGAACCAGCACTTTCGGTTGCCCTCCTCGGCATTCTGCAGCCAGGCCTTGTTCCAGTTGTAGGCGAAGTCGATGAGGAGGATGAGCTGGATGACAATGAAGATGAAGGAGCCCACCACACCGAAGTAGAACCACACTGAGTAGAGAAGAGGCATTTCATTAAAGCAACAGGAGGCTCTGAACCAGGCGATTTCCCGCTGACTGCCCGGAGGTGGCTTATAATCTGGCTACAGCCTAGAAAGCACAGCAGATCACCAATGGATGTTATTCTGTGTTTAAGTACTGGGTATTAAGTAAACATTACAGTGATGCAGGCAGCCAGACAAAGTGTGGGAAGAGCCCTGGGACCCAGCACTTAGAGCACAGAACACTTCTGTGCTGCTGCCCATGCACAGAGAGCCCGACTCCCTCCCTCTTATATAAACCAGACATCACTCCTATTCCGTTTCACTATTTAGTTGCCCCTTTCATCCGCACCCTGAGCTTGTGCTGCTGCTCAGCTAGCAGGAGGCATGGCTCTCTCATTACAGCCTTTACTACATTTATGATCTGACGGAAACTAATGAAAAACATGCACATACAAAGCCAAAAAGGTACAGCACGGTATGTAAATCCTTGGCTGCGGAACGCATGAAACCGGAATCTACCACCTTCTCGGTGGAGATGCCAACAGAATTCCAGGCAGCTGAATTTTTCTTAAGCTGGACCTCCAACACCACATTTAAATACTCAGGTTTTTACCAAAATCTTTTATAATAATCTAATCCACATATAAACCGGAGGAATTCTGGTTGGATTTTACTGAAGGGGACTAAGAGTTCACCAACCCCAGGAATACAATACAACCTCCTCCAAAAATGAGGGTCTCAGCCATGCAGCCAGAGATGTTCCGTGCCCCAGATGGCAGAGAGCCCCAGCTATTTAACATGACTCAAAAACGGCCTCTTGCCTTGGGTTACAGCCATAATCCTTATTTCAGCACATTCAAATCGACGTTACATCAGAACACATTATACGGGCAACAACAAACAGACAAGACTCAAGCTCAGCAGACGTCCCCACTGACCCAGAAAACCAAACCAACGCCAATGCGTTTTTCCCCGTTTTGGAATGCTGTGCCCAGAGCGCAAACTTCACCTTTAAAACCACTGAAATGCCGCCTTTCCAGCAGAGTTCCACTGTATAAAGGATATTTAATATGGTTCATTATTAATCAGGGGTGCGTTTCCCGAAAACTTCCCAAGTACCCTGGAATAGTCCTTAATAGTCAATAAGAAAGCACAGAGGACAAGGTTATGACAGTAACGTAACTTTTCTTTCAACTATGGTGCCATTGTTCATCCCAATATCAATGGCACACACATATCTGTGCACAGGTGTTATGGAACAAATAAAAATAAAACGGTGTGATTCAACAATATGGGAAGGCAGGTTTGTGCTCCCAAATCGGCGAAAATCATAATTTATGGTTAGATTACTGGGTATTACTAGGTGCTAATTTTGCATTTTATTTTTAGATTCTCCCCAGTTATAATAAATGCAATATGTTAAAGCATTTCTGCACCATATATTTATATATGAAAAACACCACTTTCTATCATGCCGCTGTCTAGTAGTTGCTGCATGGACTGAATAATAGATTCTTTAGCCATCTATGTCAACAAATCAAGTGTTCCGAGGCCGTTTAAGGTAATTCTTAAGAAGCTCTCCATTAGCAATTACTTAAGAGATATATCTTTACAGTCTTTGTAAGACGCAAAGAGTCCACCGTTATCGGGAAACACACCCCTGTTCATTTTGTTCACCATCTACTTCATTGTATGCAACTGTATAGCTAAAACAGGGTCGACTTGTACTGCAAAACTCATTTTCATTTCTGTTGTCACCTCTGACGAACTTTCATTTACACAAAGCTCTTCTGACCACAATGCACTATTATGGAAGCATGTACAGTTCATCCCCACTTGTTTGGTCTGTGTCCGATGGCGCAAAACCGAACCAATTCCATGTTACAGATGTAGCAGCACCTTTCTTGGGCACAAGCTCCAGCTTTTCCCCTGCCGTTGCCATGTTCTTTGTGAATCTGCTACAGTGTTTGGTTGCGCCGCGCTAATTTACCCGTGTAGAACGGTGCGTCGCATTAGTTCTGCTTTTGGCGCTCGCGTGTAAAATAAGTAATAAAATCGATTTTCATAAAAACAAATCGTCCTGAACTGTAAATTCGAATTAATCGATTAAATCAATTTATCGCCCAGCTCTAGGGCAGCCTGAAGGGCGCCTTAGGGGGTACCGCCGCGCACAGGGGCGTCTCCGCAGGTCCAAACAGGGGCAGCCCGAAGGGCGTTGGGGGGCACCTGTGCATTTCTGCAGGTCATCAGCGCTTCAGTCTGCTGTGAAGCTCATACATTTACACAGTGGGCTGGTGAGGAAGCCTCAGGAGTAGATCTCATCTAACTATGTAACAGAGCTTGGTTGGGGCGACGTGGTTCTTCTGGTCACGGACCCTTAACCTCAGCTCCATGCACTGCACAGAGGTCACAGTCAATCCTTGGTATGATGTTTTACTGCAAGAACTCCTGGCTCGCTTACCTGTACACCAACAGCTGCTATCGGTGGTCAGAGATGGGGAGCTGCTATTAAGCAGTGAGAGGAAATGCACGCATTACATTTTTTTGGAATCGGTTATTCAACGACCCAAATGAGTGTGGTGCGAATCAGCTGAGCGGCAGCCAATGAAAGGTCACCCGTGGTAGGGCGCGTGGTGTAAAGGCTGAACCTTTGGACAGGAGAGATGAGTGATGCTTAAACAGCAGTTCTGTGTCGGGTTTACAGCAGCAACAGCATAAAAGTTTCCAGACATGGGTGGCTTTTTGTCTTCCTCTTTTCAACCACTTAAAATTCAGCATTCGGATTAGAAAGAACCTCAGCCAGTTGCTCCAGGAGCATGCAAACTGCTAACTAAAAGCTCACCAAAAATGCAGAAGATGCAGCACATGTGGATGGAAGAGGGATTCCAATTTGGGGTTATAAACCGTGCAAAAGTACAGCGGCAAAGATAACCACCAGGACACAGCTTTGGGGAGATCCTGTGCCAAGTACTGGCAGGCAGAGCAGGTGGTACCTGTGTTGAAAGTGCCGTCCGGAATGAAGAAAGCGCCCACTGTGGCACCAACCAGGATCAGGAGCTTGAAGAACCAGAACCTGAGAAACCAACACAGGAGGCTTCAGAACCACAAGTCACCACCAGCCAAAACCCAAACAGACTGCAGTGCTGTGTAACCCAGTGGCTCATCCATCTGAGCCCATACCCACAAGGTCATGGACTCAAATACTGTGGCAGGAAAAGTACTCATTGTCAGCTGTTCCAGGGGGGCTGGACACTAGCTGCCCCTGCACTCTGACCCCAATGCCACCTCTAGCCAGTATATGCATGTCAGTGTCTGATGGAGAGCCAGACAGCATGTGTGAAAACTCCACAGAATAAAAGTACCACTATTCTGTCCCCAGTAGCCTCAGTCAAGGCATTTCAGGAGAACCAGAGCATTACCAAAGGCCATCTGGCTTCCCGGTCCGCTTTTACGTGGACATCGGGCTGCACCCCTTGCCGAACAAAGGAGGGGATGAGCGGAGTGCTGGCTTCGAGAGGCCAGAGCGCGTACGGGTTCACCTGGGGGGGGGGGGGGTGACCTGTGAAAGGCACACCGCTAACGGACAGAGCTGCCAATGCAAGCATCTCACACAAAGAGGTGCTCTACACACTGCCAGCAGCTCTAATATCCCTGCCAGCAGGGAATAGGCTTACCTAGGGAAAGGGGAAATAAGGGGGGAAAAAAAACACCCATGAATGTTCCTCTTTTCTTCACTGCCAGTCTGGGTGCCAAGGCTGGGCAGCAGAGGGTGCCACCCCCTTAAGATCATCATTTAACCCTGGCGCTTCTAATCCTGGTGCTGGCAGTCTGGTGAGTGTGCATTGAGTTAATTATGCATTACCAAACCTTTTACACTCACACTGAGTGGGGGCGGCTCTCCAAAGACGGCCTGCCATTTGTGCCATTTGGTATTTCAACCAGCAGAGTTGCTGCTGTACCACCTGCTGCCTGTTTTAGCAGTCTTTTCAGTTCCTTTTTTTATTAAAGCAGGAAGCTCCACCAGAATCAGCACTGTGTAGCTTTTCGGATTGAGACACTCCATCTGAGATCAGGTGGTTGTTAGTTCCAATCTCAGCAGAGTCATCATATCACCATTAGGCGCTTAACCCCAAGGACTGCTAGATAACCCTGTGCTCTGCCCCCAAGCTTTGCGCTCACCTGTGTGTGTGTGTGCGTGTGTGTTTAATAGGAGAGCATGATGGGATATGTGAAAACTAAATAATCCCTTTGTACCGGTACAAATGGTAAAATATATCAAAATATGCATCCCTTACATACCCATTCTGCAGCATGGCACGGGGGTCCTTGCTGCTGCGCACGCGCACCATGATGAAAGCAAAGAGGAAGAAGAAGCAGGCCATGGCGAAGCACACGCGGTAGACGGACTTGTAGCCGACGAGGACGTCGCAGTTCACTTGATTTTCTAAGCCCGGTATGGAGCTGCCGCCTTTGCAGAAGCCAGGGATCTGAAAGCATAGGGGAGGCACGTGGCCACTGAGGCGAGCGGGAGCATATGCGCACACCCACACCCACGCGTGCTCAACACCACCCCCTCAGCAAAAGCCAATCCTATGCCCCGATTGCATGCTGAGCAACCTGCTATGCTAACATTTAAAACTTGTTTCTCCCATTCCCCTGTACCCAGAGAATCCATCAAGGTCAAGATCAAATCTAAAACACTGACAGCACTGAGCCACTGGGTGTAATCATTCCAGCCAGGGAAAGGGCAGAAATCTCCACAACTGCTGGCCCTCGAGCGTTGTGTGCACTTCCCGTCAGCTAGGTATGTATCTGACACATAAGGTCATTTATAAACGAATAAGGACCGGCAGAGCCATCTGTCCTCTGGGTGGAGATGGGGCTCAGCTGTGCAGCCTCCTTACCTTTCGGAGCTGATCCTCCATGCCTGGCAAGATCATGATGACAGACACAAAGGTACCCAGGAGCAGGAAGAAGGAGAAGATCAGCCTGGTCACCGTGGAGTTGTTACTGAAGGGGCAACAGCCACACAGCAGACAGGGGGCCGAGCCACAAAGACAAGAGGCCTAATAAGAAAATGAGAAAGAGAGAGATAGGTAGTTATAAGGGAATAGTAGCTGGACACGTCTTGAGCAAGACAGAGGGCCAGGCGGCCGGACACGGCATCTAAGGGCGAGAGCAACTGGACAGTGTCTTTGGGGAAAATGTGAATAACAGAAAGACAATGAGGACACAGGCAGTTACAAAAAAGCAGAAAGCGAATGGCCTTTGAGGACATAAGAGAAAAACTAAGTCATAGCACAGACAAAGAGGGTTTGGCTGGTTTAACTACACAAGTTTTATAGCTGCCAGTCAAAACTGGTTACTGGTACAGTTTCGCCTAAGTCATTTTAAAAGAACTTGTGGAAGAAAGCATACAAATGCTTCACTATGGAAAAAACTATTGCTTCAAATAATAATAATAATAAAGGACAAGAGCTGCCCACTTAAGTTATAAACAAACGACCAGGGTTGAAATGGTAAAAAATTATGCTAATTGTGCCTGTAAGATGGTTATAGTAAGTCATAACTGGCAATATGGGAACATTTTGGTTTCCCTATAAATTACACCAGCAATGGAAAAAGAAAAGCTAATAAGACCAAGACTGAGCTCTGCTATACCGAACTCCGTTATGTTGCTTAAAACACAACCAAGATGTAAGTTACATGGCCAGGAAATACAAACCAGGTTAAAAACAGAAATGAATAATAAGCATTACATGGGGTATTTATCTACAGATGTGTGACCATACTCAGTGGTAGAGAACAGGGGTATAGACATGTTTTACTTAATAATGATTATTAGAAAATTAACTTTACCTTTATTTTTTACAAAGTGCAAAAAATGTGTCTGAATAACAAAACCTCAGACACTACCTTTTGTTTACAAAATGTTGCCAATTGTATTTATGCTTGCAGTTTTCATTTCAAAGCAAATTCTGGTTTACCCTGCTGTGGTGAAATTGCACCAAACCGCGAACCCAAAAACCTAAATTTGTACCCAAAAGAGAATGCTGCGTACCAGTACACCCCTAAAAAGGCACATATGCAAGGATATTTGTATAAACCTGTAAATAACCACTATCCCTTGACTGGAAAGTCATGTTTTATTTTGGTGGGGAATGTAAGCAGATTTTATTTGAACACATCGTGAAAAGTCACCGCCGCCTGGTGTATGACGTCACTACAATGTATGGAGGAAGTTTATTCCAAAGGAGGCAAATCGACTGCAACACTAGAAGAGTCACTGTAAACACCCTACACGGAAAGAGTGACATCAGCTGGCCAGAATAAATGTAAAACATTAATGTTCGATCGTGTAAAGACGGTCCGGCTCAGTGATCCGTACACAGACGAGCGTATCCAAGGCGAAATGTTTCGATTGAGGGGGTAGAACCCGTGTAGGCTACGTTCCCAAATAGCATGTCCGTAAAAATCAAAACTGCATTTTGACCAAAATGTCCGTCTGGATATGCCATGGTGTTGACCCATGCTCCAACTCCTTAAAACTGCTGTAATCCAATTTACAAGACACCAAGCGACGGTGCTCATTTAAGTACATTACAAACTGATTAAAAGATTTTAAAATTTGTCCAATTCAGGTAAACGACTTACTACCCACAGCTAGTTTTCCGAGGTCTAACACACTAGCCAAGTGGCACATTAATAAATACACACATTGAACGTAATAGCCGTAAAGACAGGCTACGAGACATTCGGAATTAAAGACGCCCAAGTTATCTACAAAGCTAACAATTTAACATTAATTTATTCAAATAACGTCAATTTCACACTATTTAGTGTCCCTCGGGTTACATATACTCTAGAATAATATCTACCAGTAAAAACGACAACACTGCCCGACATTAATTTAGATTTTTCACACGCAGCCTTTAGCTAGCTAGCGTTAGCCACCGCCGGGCGTGATGGAAATTAAACGTCGGCTTACGCAGCTGGCCAGAGAACATAACGCCATACAAGCTCCCATTTTTCCTTTCTTGCTCTTCTTCTTTACTGTGGTGGAAAATGAAACGGGTCACGCAGAATATATAGGAGGAAATGCCACTGACGAGCGCCTTGAGCAGGGACGCGTACACTCCCCTTCCCGTGAGTGGCCGCGCCGGCCGCCTGACCCGATTCCATTCCGTTTGGTGGGGTTGCCAGACTGAGACGGAGATTTAACAGTACTAGAAAGTATCATTTCTTCAAGGAAATGGGTTGCTACAGTGTCATTGACCATTGTGCTTTATTTAACTTGTTTAAATGAATAAATAGTTCATCCTAATGACTAAAATGTTGCTCTGGCTAAAGTAAACTGAATGTTATATCCATATCTCATCAGACACACTTCATAATAAGATCCTGCAGTTAGGGGGATGGCATTTCTTAGGGCAGGGGTGGGTAGAAAGCGCCGTTCTGCATGCGAGTGTTTGCTGCAGCTCCCTAATTAGGTTACTAATTAGAGGACTGATTGGCTGAAGAGTCCTCTCACCTGGGTTTGAACAGCTGACCTGAAGGTTATCCAAAACACCTGCATACACACTGGCCCTTTGCAAATAAGATTGGCCACCTAGAGCCTATCCAGCAGTGCAGGTACACCCTGGATCAGGGTAGCCCAACCCTGCTCCTGGACAGCCACCACCCTGCAGAGCTTAGGTGCAGCAGTAATTTAACACACCTGATACTGATATCCGGGCCCTTCAGAAGAATGTTGAAGCAAATATTGAGATGCTTCTGAAGGGCCCGATTATCAGCATCAGGTGTGTTAAATTACTGCTGCACCTAAGCTCTGCGGGCTTGTGGCTTTCCAGGAGCAGGATTGGGCACCCTTGCCCGGGATGCTAGTCCACCACAGGACATATGCATGCACAAGCTCAATCCGGTAATTTAGAGACGTCGATTAGCCTGACTGCGAGTGGGGACTCTGGAAACCAGGCTGAAAACTGGAGTGGAGCCGGGTATTGAACCCCCAACCCTACAGACACCCTGCTGCCTCCCCAGATAATAAGACCCCTTTGTCAAATGCCAAACATTTTGAGATGGACGTCACAGCTCTCTGGGCAGGAGAAGACCATCCTGGTGACCGTGGAATTCGTTATTGGACGCCCTGGCCAGGAAAGGGGATGATCTGTTACTTAAAAGAGCATCATCTGGCAACCCCGCTGTGAAACAAGGATGTATCGGAAGACAGCCGCCTAGCGACAAAATTGTACGTTGGATAAACTTACATCTTTCCCGAATTATTTGCAGTTTAACGCAAGAAATATCGCCTACGCACTAATTAACAAAAATTGCCAATAAATCATATGCTTATATCTCAGATACTCAGTTAGGGAATAGATAATGAAATGAAACCTATATGATATATAAGCAATTTCTTTCTTTCTAAAAATTTCAGTAAACGTTGTCCAGTGGTCTGATTTTAAAGGCAGTGCCAATGATAAGTAAGAAACATCAACTGAACGAAATAATACACAATTTTACTGTTTATTATAGTTATATTCAGAATCACAATAGGCCTACTCTTATTATCCCAGAGGAAAATTGCTTGTAATTACAGTGTGCAGAACACAGCTACATAAAAACACAAAAATACACAATATGCAATAACGTGGAGATGGAAAGTAAGTCAGTGAATATGAACAGTACTGTGGTGAAAAATATTCAACTTTAAAATAATAATACATTTGGTTTAAAAGAGAGAGGTTTTGTTGATATATCTTTTTCTGGTGCCTTCTTGTTTTGTGTCCTTCTTGTATGTATTGTGTTGTTGTGTATTCTTGTTTATGTCATGTAAAGCACTTCATAAACTTGTCTGTGAAAAGTGCTCATTATTCAGTACCAGCAGACTGAGAGGTGCCAGTTCTCTCCTTGTTATATAGTACCAGCAGACTGAGAGGTGCCGGGTCTCCACTCGTCATTCAGTACCAGCAGACTGAGAGGTGCCGGTTCTCTCCTCGTTATACAGTACCAGCAGACTGAGAGGTGCTGGTTCTCTCCTCGTTATACAGTACCAGCAGACTGAGAGGTGCCGGCTCTCTCATCGTTATTCAGTACAAGCTGACTGAACAGAAAAACGGAGAGTTGCTGATACTGTGTACTGACTACCGGCTCACTTCAGGTACTGGTGGTACAGTCTGATGGCCGGTGGAAGGAATGATTTCCTCCTGTGGCACTCAGTGGATCATTTTATGTTAAGGAATATTCTATTGGTAAAATCAGTTGACACTGTGTACCTGAGGTTTGACACAAATGCTTTTTAAAACTATTTGTTTTAAGCCAGTAAAAAACATACATCATTAACATGTAATTTCCTGTTAACTGTGTATTTTGTCTTTATTTATTAAGCACGTGTTGTCCAACACTGTATTTTTCTTGTACCGTGACATTATATTTATTCTGAAACTATGGCATTATTGGAGCAATAAAATTTCCTAATGCTACTATCAAATCAGTGCATCTGCAGAGGGTTGTGCGGTCAGTCGGATGTACAATCAGATGCACACTCCCCAAACTCCAGAACATTTACATCAGATGGAGCAGGGTCCCAACCACCCCAGAAATGGCCTCTTTTCTGTGGTGAATGCAGTGAAATGCTAGCACCTGTGCCAACAGCTTAGCTGCATCAGTGGCAAAGGCAGTGGTGAATGTAGTGAAATGCTTGCACCTGCGCTAACAGCATAGCTGCATCAATGCCAGATGCAGTGAAATGCTAGTGCCTGTGCTAGCAGCTTAGCTGTATTAATGCCAGACGCAGTGGTGGATGCAGTGAAATGCTAGCGCCTGTGCTAACAGCTTAGCTGCATTAATGCCGGAGGCAGTGGTGAACGTAGTGTCGCGCTAGATCCTGTGCTAACAGCTTAGCTGCATTAATGCCAGAGGCAGTGGT
>JAODKL010000135.1:24586072-24610207 GCA_026780765.1 Petrocephalus schoutedeni
TGTGTTCCTTTCGGAATAAACGTCTGTTTCCTACACCGCCTGCATTATGGGTCGTCGATCGCGGACCAAACGTAACATTATGCCTTTTTATAAATAGTTATAGGCATGTTTATAATACTTTATGAATGACTCATAAACTGACTGGGGGTCACAACTAATGTGGTCAGTTTTAACATACTCTAACACACAAGTGTATTGCATGGCACACACTGGGGACAAATTAGAGGCCGCTATTAATTAACCTGCTCAATCACAGGGAGTGCACACAAATCCAGGGGGAGGGACTGAACCCAGGCGTGAGGCTCTGCTGGTAGCATCTGACCCCAACTGTGATCAAAAGAAAATATCTGCAAAAATAAATATAGGTACAGTACTGTGTGAAGACTTGGGCAGTCAATGAAAATGATGCTTAAATGATCTTCATGACGATGCAACTATACTACTATGCATGTCAAAATGAGCTAGCTTAGCCATTTCAGAACTTCTGCTAAAATCACCTTAGTATTTGCAGCAGCCATCCAATATACCCATGTATTTTTTTACTTGACCAATAGCACACCTCATATAGCTAATCAATATTTCATTGATGTTTGAGGTGCCCCTTAGGAGAGGTTTGGGACCTGAAGCGCTGTTCAACTAGCCATATAGCTATCAGTGACTTTTTGGAAAGCAGAAGAAATTTTTACTAGTTTTTATTCTGTTACAATTAATTTGCAAATGTTCTAATGCTGAATTGTGTCTTTCGGTTCTGAGCAAAAGTTCACTGACTACCCAGATAAATAGCTTAAAACATTTCTTTTGACTGCCTAAGACTTTTGCACTGTACTGTGTGTGTAAAAATAAATGCCGCACACGGCTCCTTAAGCACGATGAGCTGCGTTACCAATATGCTGCCAAGTTAACTAATTAAAGATCCAATCACTGGGGGGAAAACTGGGTGGTCCTCTGCTATATAAAGGTAGGAAATCAGTTCAGTGTGGTTTTACCCTTAGCGTAGCATAACAGGGTGTTATCTAACCAAATGTCAGAAGACGTCAGGAAGCATGTGACAAATACCCAGCGGCCTGGATATGGTTACAAGCCCATTGCAAAATCTGTGATTCTTCAGTGTGATGTAAAATAGGTTTAAGGTCATGATGATTCTGCCCACATGCTACGTGCTTCAAGATGGTCCCACTGCACGAAGAGAATAGTCACTCACTTTATCGCAAGGAAACACAAAACTGCAGTACCAGTCAGAGCTGAACACAAAAACTAATAGAAGGGGCAACTTCCTACATGTCATAATTAAAGTGACAGCATCAACATGTCATAAATGGAATTAAGCAATAATTTAAAAAGGTGTTACTTCTGTATCTTCACTGTAGCCACCCTTTGAATTGGTGGAGATCTTGGTTAACTCCATGAGGATAGTGCCTGAGATGTTTTTCCAGTAGACCTGAAGGAGTTCGAACACTTTCCCAGCACTTGTTGGAAGCTTTTCCTTCACTCTCCAGTCCAACTCATCCCAAACCACCTCTGTTCAGCTTATGTGAGGTGACTCTAGAGGCCTGGCAATGTGCTGCATCACTCTTATCCTCTGCACAGCCTGGAGGTGGGTCATTTTACTAGTGAAAAACAAATGATAGTAAGAGTTCTATACATCCGCAGAGCTATAGGCATCTGAACATGTCCACCTGCAGCTGCCTGCTCGTCTGTGACTCAGATTGAATACCAAAGTCACCCTCATGAGGTTGGCTCCGGGGAAATGCTTTCTTCTAGGCAGGGAAAAAGGAGCATGCCTTTGTCTTAAGTTCGCAAAAGACAAAGACCAGAAATGACCCTAGACAAGCTATTCATGTAAGATGTGAATCTGGAATCGCTGAACCGGTTCTGTAAGCAAGAACTGGGAAAAGTCCATGGCTGCAATAGAATGTGCCATAGCTCCTAAATTAGGAGGCCCGCTTCTGCATCGCTCATATTTACATTCCATCCATCTTCCAACCACTTATTTGGTGCTGGGTTACAGGTTAGCCTGGAGGGCATCCCTGCCCCCCTTGATGGAAGGCTAGTCCAGCCTAGGGCACATGCATACTATGGGCAATTTAGGGACTCTGGGCAGAAACTGGGGTACACAGGGATGTCTGGAAAGCAGGGGAAGAACTGAGCCCAACCCTACTGCAGTTTTTAATAGGTGACATAACAGCTCTGGATTCAGGATATCCTAATCACGTTTTGGAGATCAAATGAATATTTCAGAAAAGCATGCACGGTGAGAGGTTTGCATGTTTTCACGCAGCATTTCTGTTGGAAGTCTTCCTTCTTTTGGGCTGATAAGCTGGATTTAATTCTCCCCATTAATCAGCCAATTATAGTGCAGAGCACAGGCTGCCCCTTTAGGCAAAGTGAGGAACATTTTTAAAGCGTGAAATCTCCTCTTTGTGTGCCGGAAATGTTACCTGAGTTTGCAAGTTTGCAAAACATCCATTACTCAGACTACAGATATCGCTGTAGCTTCTGTGCTGGGCAAATGGGAAGCAGGTGAGATTTCTCTCTCTCTTTTTTGTTTTCATTCTCTAGCCACACTGTGCATCACACCGGAAATTAATACAGAAATCAGTTCAGCCGAAGCAGCCACTTCTCACTTCTAATACTTTCAACCACGACCATTTCCTCCATTCAAAGTTCCTGGCTATACTCCAGTAACCTGTGTGTCTGTTTTTTTTCTTTGGTGTATATAAATTGAAATATAACCCTAAGTGGAGGAAGCAAGTTTTAGCTGGGAACATGACTGAGATCCTTAAGTCAAGTGGAAAACATTACTTACATTTTGTACAATTGGTCTGCAGTTACAGTTGGAGGAAAATCGGCTCTGGAGGATGTTAGAATAATCAGTTAGAATCTTATTTGGACAGAAGGCACTCTCCAAGGGCAATGTCTCTGAACTGGTTCAAGAAATGAGTCACCACCAGGGCTTGGGAGAATGCATGAGATAACCTCCCAATGTCGGAAATCAGCTGTGTCAGCCTGGCATCAATATGTGATGAGACAGGAGTCTGTGTCTACATTGGGTTGACCCACTTCTTGATTTATAATGACAAGCCTGTCTATTCCTGGAAGCAATAAAGGGAACCACTGTTAAGTTTGCGTGAGACATGATAATACGTTACTTTAATGTGCTAAAATTTAGTGAGTGGTTGAAAGCACTGGCATGAAAGAAACCGTCTTGCTTCAAGACATCTGTTCAGTAACATCTACGTTTTTTTTAATATTGATGGATCATTTCATGTTGACCCTCCCTATAAAATGCTGCATGATTGGTTAAAGGGTTACAAAAGCCACAAAAGCTTTATTTACATAAAAAAAATTGCGAACCTGTTGAAAGACACGGCGATTCCAGCAAGTAATGTATTGAGAAGTCTAACAATAAGGCCGACTCGCTTTCGATCACGGCAAGCTACCTCGCCAGTACTGATGTGTGAACGACGAACGAACTTGAGTGAACTGAACCAACTGATTCCCTGGCCAAAAACACTTGAATCACTGCATACATATGTGCGGAATGCCTGCTAAGCGCTAACGTTCGCGTTGGTCCATATCAGCAATTCGGGAGGCAGCCTATCACTAAACAGCATGAGAAATACAGCTGTGACGACTTCCAGCCAATAGCTGTCACACATAAGTTCACCAAGCACCTCCCACTGACGGTGCACTTCCACTGACTTATTCACCAGGTGTTCTTTTTACCGGGTCACTGCATTCACTCGTTCGTTCAGCAGTTTTTTGGTTCACATGGTTCTTTGGTTCACTAGTTCCTTTCGTTCAGATGGTTCTTTGGTTCACTAGTTCCTTTCGTTCAGATGGTTCTTTGGTTCACTAGTTCCTTTCGTTCACATGGTTCATTGGTTCATTGTTCATTGTTCGCTGACTCTATGGGCCTTACACTGACTATGTAGTGCAGGGACATCTATTGGCCAGAATAGTATTGCCACGAATGAGTTCCGGTTTGTACTGCGAAATATTCACTAATTAAACTTTTAATCATTATGCATGTGTTTGGCTATGTTCTGTATATTTTTCTGTAGCTTATAGTAACAAAATGAAAAGATAATAATAATAATAATTAATGATAATTTTATTATTAAAATAATACTTTACAATATTGTTCACAGTAATTCACTTCTAACCCCACCCAGTAAGTAATACGTGAAGTATTATTATTGAACGAATCAATGATTCAAAGAACCGGATCTTTTCAAGTGAACTGAACGAAATGAATCGAAAAAAAAGATTCAGTAAAAAGATTCGGTTTGCACATCACTACTCTCCTGTGTCCTTGCTGGAACTAAACCGGAGACGTACCATCTCGCTCGAGGGAGCAAAGGGGGGAGTCGAATATCTCCACTACTTCGCATTTTGCCTGATATTGTCGAAAATGACCAAAGGAAAATGCATTTCTCAGAAAGGCGTGAATAATGCACAAGCTGTGGCATCTACACCCTCCTCTTAATTTCCCAGCTTTAATTTTCCAGCCTGTTGGCTTCAGACTCCCCTCGATGTGCTTCATTTGTGGTAGCGCCTCCTCAGTGATACCCTGCTCACACTCCGAGAACAGGCACTACAACAAGG
Organism: Petrocephalus schoutedeni; assembly: GCA_026780765.1. Lineage (NCBI taxonomy): Eukaryota > Metazoa > Chordata > Actinopteri > Osteoglossiformes > Mormyridae > Petrocephalus > Petrocephalus schoutedeni. The sequence continues at coordinate 24,590,681 of JAODKL010000135.1, forward strand.
TGCCACTGCCGCTCGGGGTGAGGATGCTCTGAGCTGACGGAGCCGAACGGCTCTTTTAAAACGGGGTAACAAAATATATATATAAAACACTTTGGATTTTGTGTCTCTCATCCGCAAGCACCGATTTCACCACCGGTAAGCCTTCTTTGCTGTCCGTGTTTTCAGTGGCACTTCACCGCGTTCTTGGGAAAAGCTTCTGGGCATCGTTAATGGAGTAATGCACGGAGAAATGCTGTCATTTATGCTTAACCTGAAACGCAAATGGCCATCCGACCCGATTCGGGTGCAACTTTCTGCAACTTAAATATTTACAGGGCCAAAAATTATTGTTATTATAGTTATTACTGTTCATCTTGCAAAATAATATAAATCAGGTGTAACGGCATTACAATGTATCACAGAGCTTTTCGGTTGCACTTCACTTTTTAGGTAAAGATGCACGAATTTTATGGAGACGTGACGCGCTTGCGATCCGCATTTAACTTTTCCCCCAGTCCCCCCCTACCTGGCACGCACGCCCCACAATTACATTTCAATTGCAATTGTTGTGAACCTCTCCATCTCTCACTCTGAATAAACGGTGCAGGATAAACAGCTCGCAGTTTTGGAGGCGGCACTTTCTGACGCCGAGCTCGGGCTCTCTCTGCCCGACGATTATGATAGCGGACTTGTTTATTCGTCCGCCGATCGCAAATGCAGCGACTGGAAAGTTATACCCCGGGGCTCGAATACGATTTCGGCACCGCCGCGCTCTGATCCGGCGCCGATGCCGCTCGCTTTCCGGAGCGATCATGGAGTCTAAACGCGGGGCTGCTGTGTGGATCCCAAAGACAGTCGGCCAATTCTTTATTTGTAGCGATAAACACCATTAAACTGGGCATTGGAAGCGCTAAAACGTGGAGTAAAATGTAATAACAAAAAGCTAGTGATTTCGAGTCCCCCGTGGCCCCGGTGTCCTTTTTATGGGTTCCTATGGGGACATAGGGGGGTATATTACCCTGAAGGGGGTGGGGGCAGCATCATCCCTAGGGGCCACTCTGAGCTCTAGGAAAACTCCAGTCCTGAGCTTGTATTGCGGTCTGTGTATTGTGACAGTGCTGGCTAATGTCTATGACCCTCCTTTCCCCCAAAATACACACACACACACACACACACACACACACACAAGTTTGTATTCCTAGCTTAGTGAGGACCGTCTATTCATTTCTATAGGAAAATTCCTAATGCCGATCACAACACCCTTAACCCCTACCCAGCCCTAACCTTAACCACAAGTAACCAACCCAAATACAATACTTTTGGCATTTTTAGTTTTCTGATTGCACTCACAGATTTTTATAAAATGAAGTCTGAAGTAGCGAGGACCGAATAAATGACCTCATTCGTCACGTATTTTTGAGGATTTGCTGTACTTGTGAGGTCCTTTGGTCCAGTACACACACAGACACACACACACACAGACACAGACACACACACACACAGTGACAGGGTGCTGTCTGACAGGTGAGATATCCTTCCTGCATGTCAGGCCATTTCATTAGGGCCCGCCGCCATGATCGTGCCACTTAGGTCAGTGACTTTGCTGGGAGCTGCCTGGTGGTGTTTGTCATACAGCCTAAATTAATGACCAGTGGGAATATGCTTCGTTCCCTCTTGGCCCTAGTTGAAAGGAATGTGTAATAGTTCATTTATTCAGAATTTACTTACATGCTACGCGTTTAGTCCAAACAGAACACAATCACAAGGGGGCTGGATGTTATGGCAGGCAGCATCGTACACAAGGCAAGGGCCCACCCTGGATGTGATGCCAGCCAACTGCAAGGCACACACACACGCACATTTCAGAGATGCCAGCTAGCCTGTCCGCATGTCTTTGGACTGGGGGAGGAGATTGACTGAGAGACATACTAACTGCATATACAGCGTGTAGGTGGGGTTCAAACCCCCAGCAGTGAGCATTGCTACATTCCAGCATTCCACCCTCAGCCTGTAACAGTTCATTTTAGCTGTTTATTTAACTATCTTTATAAGCAGTTGGATTGACAGTAACGAATAGCCAATTAAATGCTGAGTGTTCTCCGGTATGCACATGCATACATCAGCACAGAGCAGGATGTGTGTCCCTGTCAGTTTGTGGGCAGCTGAGGCACTCATGATTTTCATTATCTTAACATTAAACTTGCCCGGGCTATTGTTTTGTGCACACATGTACCCTAATGCGAGTGTGCGAGTGTGTGCAAGTTTGTGCGTGCTCCTGTGTCATGCACGCCTGCCTCACAGGTTGCATGGTTGTGTTGCATGGGATACCAGCACGGACATCACTAATAAGTAAGCAGGTAATATTCCAGGGGTTAAAGACGTAGAATATAATTACAGAAGAAGGGAGAAAGTGTAGGTAACAGTTAGTCATTGTCGGGGATATTCATTCTGTGAATGATGCAGCTGCACAGCTGCAGAAGCGCCACAGCCAGCCAAGCCCATTGCTTTCTGGGAAAAACGTCTGGAAGGCAGCACGGAGGGGTGCAACCGCAGGTGTGTCTGTTTGCGTCTCGTAGTGCTGGCTGTTCGGAGAGAGGAGCTGTTGGTCCTTTTGGCCATGCGGGGTCCCGCCCACCACTTCAGGACATCTTGGATATGGAGGGGGGTGCCACAAACAGCTAACATGAGATTGGGGGAGGGGGGTTTTATAAATGTTCCATGGGATTGTCTCAGCAGCCTCCCATGTCAATCACTCTACTTAAATTTAAATTGGGAGCAGAGCTTGGGCTGTGGGGATGGCCACTTACTTAGCGAACATGCTGTTAGTGGGACCACCAGCCTGGTCTCCATGTCTCGGCAGAATCTTCCACCTAACAGTCACTCCCTGCGATCTGCCAGCTCTCATTACGCCAGTCCTGCAGTGTGGCGTGCCCGTACCAGCCCAGAGCGGCTCTCCGCCGTCCCCGAGGCTGCCCTCCTCCTAGGTCCAGCCATTTCTCCAAAGGGTGTCCCCTTCAATACCCCAGATGTTATGAGGAGGCCCACCGCTTTCTGTCACTTTTAGTATCCGTCATATTCACCGTGTCACATGCCCAAAATAGGCACTGCTGATTGGTTGCCAGCTCTTGGCGTTCCCGTTACAATGGAAACATTTACATTCTGACCTTCTCGTCGAACACTGGTGTACTGCAGAAAAATGGCAGTTTCGTAGAAACACAGATGTTATGTAAACTGCATGTTCTTTTCATGTCTGCCTGGGTTTTTTTTTTTACTGTCAGGTCTTAATGTCTGCAGCGTAGGTTGACTGGAGTCTGTAATTTGGCCATAGTGTGTTTGAATGTGTGTGACTGTGTTGGTCTGGGATCCCACCCAGGGTGTCCCCTGCCTCTCAGTGACAGAATGACGTATGGACGTACAATGTCCAGTTCTTTATGTAGAATCTGTGTTTAACTTAATCTTTCTTAATTTTTGGCTGCTGCTCTGCCTTTCGAAGTAAGGCCATATAGCATGCCAAGAAAATGTACCAGTGGAAATCATTAACCTTTATGTTAACCTAAGGTGGGCCATTTCCAGACACGCCTGTGATTGATTATTACAAGCAATTTTTCAGGACCCGTTCAGCCGGAGGGTGATGGGTCTGCTTGATGGACTATATTGCATCCCTGAAAATGTAGGAAGATAATAATTATGGAATGAAAGCAAAATGGGTATAAACTATCTGCTATTTCTGTGTCTGGGGGGGGGCACGGTGTGCAGCTGTTTGCACCAACTGACTCCGGGTCAGGCAGCTTTAACACGGAACTCACCTGGCTGATTGGGGCCTGGTGTTTGTGCTCATGGTCTCTCCCCAGTCAGTGGCCCACCATCAGGCATCAGGAGAATCAGAGGCCGGCATGAATTGTAAAGCCTGATTTGGAGGCTGGGGCTTGCAGATGCCTGTTTTTCACTTCCAGTCCGAGGCATGGCTGTCTCACTGGAGATAATTACTTTGTTGAGGGTGCCGGGCATGCCAGCAACAGACAACAACCCGTTCAATCCCTTAAGTGTCCCTGGCCAGATCACTGGGCCCTCTTAGGATATTAAACATCTGGTGCATGTGTTACATGTAGGGTCCTGCGCCTCAGCTGACAAGGGGGAGATATATTTCTTGCTCCGTAAATAACATTTTACTCCAGTAAATATTGCGAGCTTTGCCCGCTGGACAGCCGACTCACATGAAACACTGAAGTTTGACTCCTACATTGCCGCGGCTGAAATAAATCAACACAATGAATCATCCTTTTGTGAATCGATTGGGAAAATATTTCCACGGAAGTAGAAAGAGTGTCTTCTTGTTTAGCAAAAATGCCCGCCGCTCATGTTGATGTGGAAGGCACATACAGTTTATTTATTGAATCGGTTATTTCAGCCAATACGAACTTTCATTACTGTGCTGAATTGCTTGTCTGCGTTGAATAGCGCCATTGTGGTATTGTTATTGCAGCTACAGATGCTGAGAAGAGGAAGCCTTTATTTTTTAATTTGTTTTTAGAGTAAAAGCGTGATTTGCCATCTGTTTCCTATTGCTATATTAACAGGGGAAAATATGGTTGTGGGTGACGTCACGTCTTCGGAAAGAGGAGTGGGGTGTTGAGGCTGTTTGCTGACTGCAGTGAGGCACGTGGACTATTTAGGTAGTATTACATAATGCTGGTTCAACATTTTCAAATGTATTTAATGTGGAAATGTGAAGGGATTGAAACCCATTAAAAGAACTATATGTGGTTTGGCTGTTTATTCGCCTTGAGATCTTGTTGAGAAATAAATGTTACTGTACACTCTGGCCTTTTCATCCCCTCCCCCCCACACCCCATCTGGCCACAGAGTAGGTAAAGCCTCCAGCTGTGGGGTTGTTTAAGTGTCACCGGTCTCCGCTGATCCCCGACGATTCAGAAGCCTTATGCCAAAGCACCTCTGTGCTGACATTGGCTCGGAAACTGAGCCATGTTCCTGTTGCCTCCATTGCAAGTGGGGTGACTGGGCAGAGAGGTTTGTGGAACGCTGCCTCAGGAGCTCTGAGAGGCCCAATTACCCACATCACAGAAACACCTTTGTATCACCCCTCGCACACATGGAATCGGCTAATATGCATTCGATGCCAGTGGAGGTGGAGCCATATTATTCGGGGGTGGGGTTACACTATATGGAGGCAGGGTGATCCCATATGGGGGTGGGGCTACACTATATGGAAGCAGGGTGATCCCATATGGGGGTTGGGGCTACACTATATGGAGGCAGGGTGATCCCATGTGAGGGCGGGGCTACACTATATGGTGGCAGGGTGACCCCCATATGGAGGTGGGGCTACACTATATGGAGGCAGGGTGATCCCATGTGGGGGCGGGGCCACACTGTATGGAGGCAGGGTGATCCCGTGTGTGGGCAGGGCTACACTTTTATGGGGGCGGAGCTTTAGTCTCCAGTGGCAGGTGGCAGGTCAGAGTGCTGGGCCACAGGTGTATGTGCGTGTTTGCCGAAAAGGGCATGGAGGATCACCGCTGCCCTTGTTTTCCCAGCTATGTTTTCCTTTCCTCCGCACACCCCCCCCCCCTTCCTGTTCGTTTTTGCAAGACCTCCGGCCATTAATTTTTCATACTGAGCGACGACGTTTATCCTGTGCTAGGTATAATACAGCTTCCTGCTTTTGTACACGATGTTATACAGGCCCTCTGCCAGCCATTGTAAATTAGCATGTTTGAAGTGTTTAATAACAGTAACTTGATAACAGATTTAACCTCAAAGCAGGGGCATGGGCTGAATGACTTGGGGAGCTTCAGTGGCCGGTCCTGGTTTAGGAGATTCAAGGATGCTGGGGGTGGGCAGCAGCTTTGAAGTTGCACATAGGCGACCCCTCCGTACAGTGTGGGAGGTGTGGGGGACAGTAGGAGGTGAGCTCATCTGCACACTGCTGCAGAGATGTCCTCCAATTGGCCTTGGCGGCTCCAGGTCTCCCCAATCGGGAACCAGCAAGGTGAGCTTGTTCAGAAGACTTGTGATCAGCTCGTGGTGCAGATTCGCGGGCGGGACGGTCAGTGGCACATATGAGGGAAGGGGGGCGCTTCCTACCTCTTGGCCCCCTGTAGAAACACTTTTGAGGCGCCTGTTCTGCGTATTTAACAATGTCATCGCCAGCTTGCCGTGTGCGTGCGTCTCGGAGGATCCGAGCGCTTGGCTTGGGGGGGTGGGGATAAGCCGTGCCTTTCAGACGGCGGGGAAAGCTGAGATGTGCAAAGCGAAGGTCACCAAGGATGCCTCTGCCGTCTGGGGCTTCCGTGTATGAGAGGAGGGCGAGCTGGCCAGTGACAGGCATGGTGCTGCTTTGCACAAAGGCGCACATTCCGCTGGGCACGCACCCCCAGCTGACCCCCAGCGGGGCTCTTAGCGCTGGAAGGGCACCACCACCTGAATCCTGATTGCATATCTGTGTGAAACGTGCCTGCATGCAGGGCGGTGCTGTAATGCGGAGGTCAGCAAAGGAGCCTCTCAACCCCAGGGCTGCAAACTCCGTCTCTGGGGAGTGTCTTCTCTTGATGTGCCCCTGTGTTCAAATAACTATCGCTTATGTGATTTGGTGTCTCCGCGTTGCCTGTAGTGTGTGAGTGCGTGCCCCGCCATGGGCTGTGTTCCCTCAGCTCCCTGGGATAGGCCCCTACTCACCGACGTAATCGGTTATGAAGGTCCATCCACGCCGTCTTGAGTGGGATGGGCAGATGAATAGATGAATCGTCATATATTGATTGTGGAGATATTTTGGCTATGTTGTGGTTAGTGTTGCAGTAACTACTAGACTAATAATAATTAATTATTAGTAAGATATCAGTAGGCACGAACCAGCTGCTTTGTAATGACAGGTGACTTTTTAAATTGGCTTGAAATATGTCACTTGTGTATCAGGGTAATCATCGTCTGTTTTCTGGTCTGTTTTATCCGATTAGCTTGAGATTTATGTGAATTTTTTTTATAAGTTAAAAGTTCTAAATTTCATCACCTAAAGTTAAGTACTCCCCTCCCCGGCTTCCCTAGCCAGGCAGGTCCCACGGTAGACCGGGTCACATCCCCTAGCCAGGCAGGTCCCACGGTAGACGGGGTCACATCCCCTAGCCAGGCAGGTTCCATGGTAGACAGGGTCACATCCCCCAGCCAGGCAGGTCCCACGGTAGATGGGGTCACATACCCCAGCCAGGCAGGTTCCACGCTAGACGGGGTCACATCCCCCAGCCAGACAGGTCCAGCGGTAGGCGGGGTCACATACCCCAGTCAGGCAGGTCGAGCGGTAGACGGGGTCGCATCCCCCAGCCAGGCAGGTCCCACGGTAGATGGGGTCACATACCCCAGCCAGGCAGGTTCCATAGTAGACAGGGTCACATCCCCCAGCCAGGCAGGTCCCACGGTAGATGGGGTCACATACCCCAGCCAGGCAGGTTCCATGGTAGACGGGGTCACATCCCCCAGCCAGGTAGGTCCAGCGGTAGATGGGATCACATACCCCAGCCAGGCAGGCCCAGCGTTAGATGAGGTCACATCCCCCATCCAGGCAGGTCCAGCCAGTTAAGTACGCCATTCAAGTTGACTGCTGTAGGACTTCTTGAACTAGTAACCATCCGGTGCTCCCCTGTATGATTAAATGTCATACCATTTGATCCGGGTTTGAATATCTGTCTCGCCGCCCTTAGAACCACATTGATTTCCGTCCTCCTCCTTGTGAACAAAGAGTTTTAAGCTGTATCCACGAAGGTGGCAGCTGTTTGCAGCCCATGCCTTGTGTGCCCAGCTCTGTGTTTCCACAGAGACGGTCAGTGACGAGCAAGCAGCCAGCCCCCGCTAATGGGGGGGGTGGGGAGGGGGGGTGCTGCCAGTGGCCCGGCAGCGTGCCTCACTGACATCAGGGCCTCTTGGAACATACCACTGATCCAGTACCGGGTGGCAGGGAGGCGGGAACCTGTCCCAGGCAGCACAGGGCAGGACATCCAGCAATGGATGGCAGGCAATCACAAGGCACAGGAACACTTTGTGGGGAATCAAGAGACGCCAATCCCGCGTGAGCGAGACACCAATCCCACGTTAGCGCCTGGCTTTGGCCTGTGGGCAGATCACCTCTGGAGTTCTGTGCAGTGATACCAGGTGTGGTGGCCTGAGCGGGGGTGCGAATGCAGCCGTGGCTGGCACTGGAGTGGGCCGCCGGTGATTATTTTAATCCACCCCCTGTCAGGTTGCTATTGGCCCTCCTCAAGGCGACTCTGTCTGCAGCTGATGGCACACATTAACGGCAGATCGCTTCAATGTGGCAGCCAGTGAAAGTCTCGGCATTGAACTGGGGAAGGGGCTATTACCCTGGGAAGTGAAGCGAGTTTACCGTTTAAATATGCTTGCTAATCTGTCTTGAGTAATTACGTAATCGCTATGTTTTCATACCGGGTATCGTATCGGATATCGTATCGGGTATCGTATCGGGCGACACACACAGATACAGGATTTATGTGGAAACATCAGTGTGGCACATGGACACCCCCCCCACTCCACAGCGTATGTGCAACCCCTCCCACCCACCAAGCCGCAGAATTATCTGGTAACTCTGAACCGTGCAGGACCTACTAACACGTAATGTGTAAACATTTCCTGGGGAAATGTTACAGTGTAAATTAACCTCCTAAAAGCCACAGGATATGAAGTTATGCACTTAGTTTGTGCCTCGGGCCGCCTTTAAAAGCATAATAGAGAGGAGGTCTGTGGCTGCCTTTCTGGTTTCCAATTAATCCCCAGTGGATCCGGGTGAGGAGGTCTGAGGGCGCTGTGCCATCCTCTGACCAGCGATGGAGCCACATGTCTTCCTCTGATGTCTTCCGAGTGTGTGAGACGCGCCCATGTTGGGCCTGTCTGTCCTACAGAGATCTTGCCCAGACTCCAAAGTATCCAAGAAGGCAGTATCCAAACCCCAGAAAAATGGCTGGATATTCAAGCTTCAGGTTTGCTGCATACACCCATGAACATCATACTTATACAGCAGTAATCCTCCCATGTGGAAAAATCTTACATGAAAATATAAGATCATATATGAATCATATGTGAAAGGGGCCATAACCATGTATGCAAAGCAGAACTCACATAAGAACCATAAGGTTTTTTCTGTATGGGCTGGCATCCTGTTCAGGATGATGGACAGGCGTCCCGTCCAGGGAGTCCCCTGTGAGGGACTGGAGTCCCATCGGGGACGTCCCCTGTGGTGTATTGGCATCCCATCTAGGGAGTGCCCTGTGAGAGACTGGAATCCCATCGAGGGCGTTCCTGTGGTGTATTGGCATCCCATCCAGGGAGTCCCCTGTGAGGGGCTGGAGTCCCATCGAGGACGTCCCCTGTGGTGTATTGACATCCTGTCCCAGGTGGCCCCTTTGAAGGATTGGAATCCCATCAGGGGCGTCCCCTGTGGTGTATTGGCATCCCGTCCAGGGAGTCCCCTGTGAGGGACTAACTGGAGTCCCATTGTGGACGTCCTCTGTGGTGTATTGGCGTCCCGTCCAGGGAGTCCCCTGTGAGGGACTGACTGGAGTCCCATCGGGGACGTCCCCTGTGGTGTATTGGCGTCCAGTCCAGGGAGTCCCCTGCGAGGGACTGGAGTCCTATCAAGGGTGTCCCCTGTGGTGTATTGGCGTCCCATCCAGGGTGGTGACCCCTGGGCTTTCTGTGATAGAGCTAGATCGCATTTTATAAAAATGGACAATGATTAATGTAACGATAAGTATGTAGTGGTGAAAAAAAGGTCCCACCCTCATACCATTTTGCAGTTTTAAATGAGACGTATTTGATTTTCACCCAGTAATAGAGAGCCTGTCATACAGCGCTGGTATATTGATGTGGATCTGGCTTACACCTGTCTATGAAACACTTTTGCACACGAGTCATTCTCACCAAACTAGTCAGCCATCAGGACGTGTGATGTTCCCCCGTCTCGCGATTCCCGCAACACTCCGGAGACATGGCGGGGTGATGCCGCGGTGTCGAGTCGCGCACGGTAACACGGCGCTAGGGGCGGGGCTCGGCCAGCTGGGATGGCAGGCCCCCGCCCGTCACAGCAAACCGGCGTGACGACGGTGATGATTATGACTGTTTTGGCCGTGTATTTTGCCAGTGTGGTGTAGAGCGGATGGATGAGATGGAAAATTCCATGCTGAGCGTGTTTATCTGCAAGTGGTCCAGCAGAACAGACGGTCTGGGCAGCACTGCCCAGTGCGCGGCCTGCATGCCACGCATACCCCCCCTCCCCAGCTCCCCGTTTGCCCCAGTGACGCCGCGGGGTGCCTGGCATGGGGCCGCCGTCTCTGCCCATCTCTGCTCAGGCCCAGGAATAGGCTGCCCCTCCCCCCCCGCCGTCACACTGACACAGCCGTTTATAACGGCCACGCCGCCCCGGGCTCCCGGAAACGCGGAGAGCAAACTGTCCTCTGTGCTTTGGCGTTTGGGTTGGGGATTAAGGAGTCGACAGCCGTTTGCTCCTCGCTCCCTCTCCCTCTGAGTGCCCCGCCACCCCCGTCTCTGCCAGTGCTAATTGCACTGTTCCTCTGTGCAGCTGACAGGGAGAGGCGGTGTGGGCGCAGGGTGCTGACATTTGGGGTGTTTGCAGCGGGGGGTCCCCATGACAGCCACCCCCCCGCAAAGCCGGCGGACATGCACTTTCGTCATGTTGGGGTTGGCTGGGGGGGGGGGTGGTAGGCTCGCTGGCGTGTTGGGGAGCTCGCTGGCGTCACACTGCTCCCAAGCGGTGCTCGCCACCAGCATGACCTTTCAGCACTGCCTCCCCATAGCAGGGGATGGCGGAGGACAGCGGGGGCCTTTGAGGACGCAGAGGGTCGGCACGGGCAGGGGATAACGAGGTGGGGGGGGGGGGTGATGCCCAGGAGAACGAGGAGACAGGGACTGAACCGAGGGAGGAGGCAGGAGGAAATGAGAGAGAGAACGTGTGAGGGAGGGAAGACGATACCGCCAGAGGTGACCGCGCATCCGCCAGGCCAGACAGCAGCTCCGCCCCCATCCGCCAGGCCAGACAGCAGCTCCGCCCCCACCCGCCAGGACCGAAACCAAGCCTGTGACCTTCTCGCCCGCTGTCCCCCCCCAACCCGATGGCGCCCGGCACTCAGAAACGCTCATGAAACATTCATGTGGCTCGGTCGCTCATACATGTCAGGCACTTTTTGGCCTGCTCTGCGAGCACCCCCGGGGTTTGGGCTTCTGATTCGCACACGTCGGCGGGTGGAATTTTATGCTCTTGTTTGGGTAAATATTTTGATTCGATCTGACATGCATATACATCACCACAAAGTGGAGTTGCCTGTGCTATCGTTTTTCAAAACATGCGGCTTCATCTCGTCCAGAATAAACCCCTTCGGTGAAAAGGCCGCCTTGGTGCTTTGGGGACTGGCTCCAGAGACTGGGTGTCACTAGGTAAACATGTCAGTGAGTTTCAGGAAATGGGCCAGCACAATGCTGGGGACCTTACAGGCAGACAGACAGACGCACAGGCACGTAAGTGGAAGGCTAATGCGCCCAGAACAGGCCTTGGTAACACTTTACTTGAAGCTGTCACATCATAAGGCATTATAGATAGCTTCATAATGCATTATAATGGTCCGTATCAGAATTAGTAAAGCATCACATCTTCTATTGACAGTCATAAGGCATTGTAGTATTGATTATAATACTTCATAAGCTCCAGTGAAGCTCTCATCTGTAATGTACTACAGGTACCTTTGTATTGCATTATAATGGTTGGTATAACAATTAATAAAGCATTATAGCATCTTCTATTAATGGTCAAAGGGCATTATTGTAATTATTTACAGTACGTCATGCGTTCTAATGTAGCTCTAGTGGATCGTTGCGTTAAACCTCTATACCTTTGATCAGAAGGTTGTTGGTTTAAGCCTGGACTTGGTACGTCTGTGGGTCCTTCAGCAAGGCCCTTGGCCCCCAGGTCCCTGGGTGCTGCAGTAGGCGATTGCCCTTCATGGTCAAACTTGCTCTCATGGAGCAGAGGAATCAATAAAGTCAGCATTATTATTATCAACAGAGTTCAGCATAAGGATTAGTGAAGCATTAGAGCACCTTCTCTTGACTATCATAAGGCATTATAGTGTTGATTATAATACGGGGGGCACAGGGGCTGGTGGATTAGTCTGTCAGTGAGGGTGATGACATATTTTAAGCCGTTGCCTGCAGTCGCCGAGGTGGGTGTGAGGCTTGATGGCCCTCACATGGTCTGATGGTATGTTTAGGGCCTGGCCTTCACTGTACTGATCCCTGCCCCATGTCTCTCTGATCAAATAAATACAGCGGTTACCAACCACGTGCGGGAAACGGACGTTTATTTAATGAACTGGAGGGAGAAAAAGGGAGAAAGATGTGAACTCATCTGTTGCTATGCCAGAGGTGGTTTCTTGCTTGTTGCCATAGAAACAGCAGCTTGCGCTGTCCTGTGTGCCTCTGTTTGTGTGTGTTTGTGTGTGTGTGTGTGTGTGTGTGTGTGTGTGTGCTTGCATTCATGCGTGGACAGTGATAGGGGATGCACACAATGTGCCAAGGTGCTCAGATACCCCCCCCCCGCCCCCGAACCCTGAGCCGCACAAACAAATGGGCTGGCGATCACCATGGCAACGCGAACAAAGACACAGTGTTATCCCAAAGCCTCAGTAAATATGCTTCAAACCGGGGATTTGCAAAAGGCTACATACCATGATTGACAGGTAGAAAGTTAAAAGCACAAAGAAAAGCCTTTAAACAGACTGTTCGTGACAGACGTCGAACACGTAAACTGGAGTGAACTGCCGACAGCCACGAGGACACAGCGATGGGGGAGTGGAGGGAAAAATGGAGCATGAGACTGTTGGAAGTCTTGCTCCCTCTAGTGGATAAAATTGGTAGGACGGCCAACATAGAACTTACTAAAGAGCTAGATCTTACACATAGATGCACATCATTCCACACATTGAATCTCTGTATTTCCCCTCTACCTTACCGTTTCCTGTCCCCTCTTTGCCCCCCCCCCAGTGATCTTAACCCTTTGTGTCTCCTGGCCTCCATCCAGAATTTGCTTCCTTCTCTCCATCCCTCCTGACACATGTCGTCTCCCAATCTTGCAGGCAGGCTTAAGTCCATGGAGTGGTCACACCACTGTTATTTATATCATTAATCGGGTACTTCCTGCGGAATCCTCTGGTAAGCATGGGGGTTCAGAGGCTGCCGGCATGGCTTCACACCTGCCAGGTTTGCAGGGTCAGTTTGCGTCTCTAGCTCTGTGCCTCTGGTGTCAGCATGATCATGTGGGTTTCCTCAGAGTCTGCCTGCGTGTGTACGTGTGCCCTGCGATGGATTGGTGTCCTGAGCCTTGTGCTTCCTCCACCTTTACAACCCTCTACTGGGGCACTGGGGCAGTAGTGGCGTAAGGGATGCAACAGTGTCATCGAAAGGTTGCTGGTTCAAATCCCAGACCAGCAAGTACCACTGAGGTACCCTGAGCAAGATACCTCCCCCAAGCACTGGGCACTGAAATAGCTGCCCACTGCTGTATCATGATGTCACATGGGCTAAATGAAGAGGACACATTTCGTTGTCGTGCTGTGGTGTGTCAACAATGACAATTAATCACCTATCACTTACTGGATAAGCCGTGATGGAAATGGACAGATGGATTATGAAAAATAAAATAACGTGTGTTGTCATTTTCTGCGGGCCATTCTAAGTAAGCGTGTCTGTGAAGTGAAGCCCCTCACGACCTGGCCTGTCCTCATCCCATCCCAGGCTGCGGAGCTGCCTCTGAGATGACGGAGGTGGAGCCGGTGTTGGATTTTGCCTCATCGGGTCGCTCTGGCCGCCGGAATGCCCTCCCGGACATCTTGGGCTCGCCAGCGGGCGTCAGCCCCTCGGACTTGCCGCTCAAGCTGGCTGAGCTCTCTCTCACAGGTGGGCCCCCACTTCGGCTGCGCACCACGCCGTCCGCTAAGGTGTCGTGCAGCCACTAGGCATCATACGGCCAGCCCGCTAGGCGTCGTACGGCCAGCCCGCCAGGCGTCATACGGCCAGCCCACTAGGCATCATACGGCCAGCCTGCTAGGCATCATACGGCCAGCCCGCTAGGCGTCATACGGCTAGCCCGCTAGGCATCATACGGCCAGCCTGCTAGGTATCATACCAGCCCATGAGGCGTCATACGGCCAGCCCGCTAGGTATCATATGGCCAGCCCACTAGGCGTCGTACAGCCAGCCCGCTAGGCGTTATATGGCCAGCCCGCTAGGCATCATACGGCCAGCCCGCTAGGAGTCATACGGCCAGCCCGCTAGGCGTCATATGGTCAGCCCGCTAGGCGTCATATGGCCAGCCCGCTAGGCGTCATAGGGCCAGCCCGCCAGGCGTCATACGGCCAGCCCGCTAGGCGTCATACAACCAGCCTGCTAGGTGTCATACGGCCAGCCCGCTAGGCATCATTCGACCAGCCTGCTAGGCGTCACACGGCCAGCCCGCTAGGTGTCGTACAACCAGCCGCTAGGCATCATATGGTCAGCCCGCTAGGCGTCATAGGGCCAGCCCGCCAGGCGTCATATGGCCAGCCCGCTAGGCCTCATATGGCCAGCCCACTAGGTGTCGTACAACCAGCCCATCTTCGGCTCACCTGGGATACCTTCGGTCAGGACTTGGGAGTTAGAAATGCCCTATTCGGCCACAGCCACCTAGTTTTATTGTCTAAGCTGTTCCTAGTTTTATTGTCTCAGTCTTCCCTTAAGGATGACAGATTTATTTCTGAATACAATTTAGGCATTCTGCAATTTCTTAAAAGTGATAAACCTTTATATTTGTTAAATTTTCTCTGTTTTCTAGTTAGCAGACCATTTTCATATCACTGAGAAAGTTAACTGTGAAAAAAACAAATGTGGCTCTTTATCAGCCTGACCGTTTCTGTCTCTCTCTGTCTGATTGCTTCTGCCTGTCTGTCTCTCTGTCTGCCAGACTGTTTCTTTGTGTCTGTCTCTCTGTCTGCCTGACCATTTCTGTCTGTCTCTCTGTCTGCCTGACCATTTCTGTCTGTCTCTCTGTCTCTCTCTGTCTGATTGCTTCTGCCTGTCTGTCTGACAGTTTCTGCCTGTCTGTCTCTCTGTCTGCCAGACTGTTTCTTTGTGTCTGTCTGTCTGTCTGTCTCCCTGACAATTTCTGTCTGTCTCCCTCTCTTTCTCCCTGTCTGTCTCCCTCTCAGTCTGCCTTACTGTTTCTGTCAGTCAGTGTCTGTCTGTCTGTTTCTATCTTTCATCGTCATCGTTTGTCTCTGATTGCCACTGGCTGTCGCTCCATATTTCTCCATGTTCATTTTTGTCTCTATATGACTGTTTCTCCTCCTCTGATTTTCAATATTGCTGGTACAGTATGATGAAATTGTGTCCTTATTTTTTCCGAACCCCTGTCCCTGACCGTCACCCCTTCAGACGGACCAGATGGGGCTCAGTCTCCCAGCACAGAAGAGCCCCCGGCTGCCACAGAGGGCACTGAGGGGAAGGACAGTGGATCATAAGGGACCTGAAATGGGGCCCCACCGTCTAAGGGAGGCTTTGAGAGAGAGCAATGGGTGAGATGAGCAGGAGAGTCAGCCTGAAGGGTATCCACGTCGCTTGGAGGTAGCAGCTGTTTGGTACCTTGGAGGACACTGGCTGGGCTGGGGTGTGGGGGGGCGGCAAGAGCCCAAACCTCTGAAGGGGCAATGCTGTAGGGGGGTAGGAATTTCCTACACCAAAAATAAGAGAGCAGAAAACTGAAGAGAGAAGTGAACACCTTATAAGAAAATATTTTTAAAATGACAAAAAAAAAAAGCATTTTTTATGAAATGAAAAAGGAAAAAAAAATTAGGTTTGTGATGTCTGCTGATATCTGGAGAATTTTTTTAGCATCGCTTTTCTAAAAAACAACAATCCATTGTATATTTCAAGCTGAAAGAAATCACACTGGGTAGGTTCTGGAATTTTCTTGTAGGTGGTCCGGTCAGACTTCAAAGTCCTGCCTCGGAGGACGCTGAAAGTATGCAAGCCTTTGGGATTCCAGCTTGACACGCGGCTCTCCAGCGACCTGCCTCGCGCGGAGAGGCATCAGGGGGACACTGTGCCTAGGAACTGGTGCGCGGTTTGCGCGGAGCGAGAGCTGAACGTGCTGCCCGTAGCGTGAGGGCCGTCCTTTTGAGAGACATGTAGCATATGCCAGCTGCTGACCTGCTCTGTTGCGGGGAGAAGCCCAGAATTTCCAAGAGAATCCAAAAAAATAAATAGGCACATGAACCTAGCACATGAATAAAGGGTGAGCGAATGCAGACCACTGCCAGTTCCTTTATCCCACAGTTCTGAATTCCGAAACGAAATAACCGAGAGTCCCAGTTCCCAGTTTACAGTCACATATACATACACTATACAGGTGTGAGCGACACCTGCTGGCTTCAGTTTAAAGAGAAATCAAACGGCTTAGGTCTTTGGACCCTGCCCCCTGAAACTGCCCCCGATGCATCTCGCTTTGAAATGCAGGTCCGTGCTCAGATAGCCTGTCAGAGAGCCTGTGCACTCCAGGTGCAGGGGTGGCCATCAAAGACTGTTCAGCTTGCTCTTCCTCACCCAGGCTCAGATCAGAGTTAGAGGACCACTAAACATATTTTCATGAGCTTTAAAGTATTGCAAGAGTCGATTTTGAAAGTACCTTTTTGGTGCTGAGTGCCTAGTATGTCCAACCAGACACTTTCCCTGGGTTTTAATGGTACTTTAGTTTCAAGAAATAGAGACACACATAATACAAAATGGAATGCTAAGGATCGCTCAGAATTCAGGGTAGTATTGGGCCGATGTTGAATTTATGTCGAATTTTATGCAGCATTTTGAAATTGGCCCTTTAGCAGATATTGCATGTGTTGTTACAAGGATGAAAGATGGCAGAAAGTTTTTTTTTTTTCTTTTCTCTCAGGAGCCTTCACAGGTCGATTGCGTTTGAACCTCTGCTGGAATCAAATCCCAGATGGCTAAATGTGGTTGACCTTCCAGAACACAGAATAAATGCTGTGTCATGTTTAAAAACAATCATCCAGAGGCTGATGCTTGGACTTATCGGTCACTGCATAAGGAAATCCCCAGTTAATAGACTGATGATGTCATTTAGTTTTGTTCGTATTCCTCTGTGAATATACAATGTCAAGTGTGGGTACACTGTAGGGCCCAAATCAAAGTATTGTATATAACACACTCGAAGGCTATACAGCCTGCTTTGACTGTACCTTGTGTATTCACATATATCCACATCAGTGTTTTCTATCTGAAATGTACGGTTTGTCTGTGAGGTGCCTGTTTACTGCTTGTATAATGAAAGTAAGCAAATCCTGTTCACGATGATGCCAACAAATTATCTTTAAATTTCACATTAGTGGTATCACACTAAATTTGTCAGCTTAAAATTGAGCTGAAAATGGGCCTTCATTTGTATTTTTTTAAATCTGTCATGTATATATTGTAGAATTTATATATAGGGTAACGTGATATGCCAGAATATATACACAGTGCTGATGTACATTGTGTTGTTTACTAGTGAGCCTACCCCCTGTGTCTACAATCCAGAGTCTGACTGAAACACAGCTGGTTTGTTAAATGTTAGATCATCTTGGGTTGTTTTTAAACAGGAAAATTAAAAATGATACAACCAGTGACTATTTAACTACCTTCATCTACATACAACAGTGAATTCCTCAATATCAAACTAGAAAGTGTTAATTTATTTATTAAAATTTCAACTATTATAACTGTTACCATCAGATTGTGTCAAGAAAGTATGTCAGCCTTTTATTTAAAGGTACTTCGTAACATAGTGATTATTTTTTCCAAGATCTTTTCAAAATTTGACCCTTAAGTTCCTCATCTTATCTGACTTAATGTCTTTATTTTAGAAAGTTATTATAATGTTGTTGAATCTGAAAACACCAGTTTTGTTTTATTTTTTATCTTGCTTTTTTGTCTGTGATTTGGCTGATTTTGTAATGCGTTGATTTAATCCTATTAAAAGAAACATTTTGAATGGCTTTTATATTGAATTTACTAGTTTGTATTATGCTCTGGTTTTGTTTGATAAAAATTAACATAGGCTGCTGTATTTCCCGGAGAAGTTGCTGTGGTGCGTAATGCACCGTTAAGCGGTAAGACAGTTACGATTATAGAGCTGCACTAATTGTCACTTCACTGAAGAGCATCTCTGAATTGCTCTGGAAAAGTATCTGGCATAAATGGGTAAAACCGTGATGGAAATATAAGCCATTCAAGCTAAGGACATGCTCCAGAAATACATTTTTGTCATTTGGATGTTTATGTACTCCGTTTCTGACTTACTAATACAAAAAACCAGTACACTGTGTGTAAAATTAGTGTCCATTTTACTTGTATCTTCTCTTCCGCTCGATATTTTCAGTCCAGATGAATCTCTAATTAAGAATGAGCCGTTTAAAAACAGAGCATGTTCAGTATTTGGTCTGAGTACTTTCTGTTTGGAGAAAAACTGGAAAACACACTTTCCCATGCAGAATTAATAAGCAAATTTTTATTACTATTAAAATGGGCCAGAAAAGGACCTTGCAGAGAGCAGAAAAAAAACAAAATAGTGAAGTGCCAGTCAGAGGGATGCAAGCAATTGAAATCGCTAATCCTTGAAAACGATACAATCAAGGGTTTCGTGGCCAACAGACAAAGAGTACAGAAGGAGCAGGGTGAGGGAAGATACAAATTAGTTGCCAATTATATGTGTCAAATTAAAGAGGAGACGTCCAGACACACTTTAGAATCAAGTGCCACCATTTTTCAAAACTGCAATCTGAACGGAATCTCCAGAAGCACTAGGTGCAGTGTGCTGTGTGACATCACTACGGTCACAAAGGCCGAAACCTTCTTCAAGGGCCATCAACGTGGTGGAGGAGTGATGGTGTGGGCTGCAGTTATCAGTGATGAACTTGTCGGATCATATAGACTTCTAGACTGTATAAAAATTAACCTGAAGATCTACTGCCAATTTCTATAGAAGATACCTTCTTCAAACACCGGAACAGGAAGAAGTCAGCAGCTTTCAAAAAATGTTTCAAAAAGATGTTATGATATTATATATTTTATATATATATGGTATTTTCATCCAGGAAGATGCCCTTTCTCTTACAACAAAGTATTCCATAGATTGGCCAAGAAAGGCTTGAAAGGTGAATTTTGACCTGGCCCCCCTCATTGCCTAACCCCCATTAAGAACTACTGGGCTTTGTTAAAGTATAAGATTTACCAAGGAAACAAGCAGCACACTTCTCAGGGCAGGGTCTGGGAGGCGGGCCTAGCTGACTCAGTTAATATAAGACATGATCAAATCAAAAACTTGACTGGTTTAATGGACAACATGTTGTGATTTGAAGAAGATGGACGCTGACGCGGTACTGCGGTAGGTATTGCTGTTTATTGAATCCCCGGACCTCAATCCAAACCCGTAGC
>JAODKL010000135.1:24610307-24623288 GCA_026780765.1 Petrocephalus schoutedeni
AAACCCTATCGATTGGAATCCCCATAGGGGCGTGGCTGTGACGATGACGTGGATCCTTCATCGCTATCCATAACACAACAGGCGCATGATGGTCAATGAGAAGAAAGGTGGCTATACAGGGCACTAAAGTTGGTAAAGTGGACACATAGTTTGTTATTCCTTATATAGATTGAATGGATAAAGCTGTCTTGTACTATTATAGCTGTTGGTGGTGAGAGAAAAATCCACTTAGATTCTGATTGCCTAATAATTGTGCACTCCAACAATCAAGTGCTTTTCTTATATTTTTCTTTGTGAAAATGAAATATACCGTTTTCTCTCTAAATAAATTTATTTGGATCAAATGAAAACTTCTGGATTGATTTTTATAAGTCTGCTCAACTTTCGCTAAAAATTATCTCCAGGAATAGTACTTGCCAAATAATTCTGCAATAGTGTAGTGCAGGGCAGCCCCGGTGTAGTGCACTCTTCGGCTGGTCTGGTTTGTATTTTGTAGACAAGGAATCTGCCCAGCCAGCAGGTGGCACTGTAATTAAAGGCCCGGACCTGTAACTAGAAGGCCCATCTATCAGAGAAAAACACTTTGGACCTTTTTACATGGCATCCATGTGTCTCTGATAAACCACCTAACTGCATAAATGCCTATGATGTGTAAGTTACTTTTCCATTAAAGCTTTAGCAACACAAACTATGAGTGCAAATAATAAGTGTATTAATCAAGCATGAACAGCACCAAGCAAGACTACAGACACATATTCAGTAAGTTCATTAAATCTTGTGAGGTGCTGCGACCTGTAACAGTAAAATATTACTCTATAATTAAGGAGAATAATACCACTCTGTTACATATCAATAGAGGCACATGGTTTTTGTCTGATGAGGTAATGTATGAGAATACCCTGGGGGGGGGGGGGGGTGTGTGGTTTATACTGTAGCAGAACCATGATTACAGACATGAACTTGATTGCCAAGCCAGTCTGTCAGTTCACATATTTAACACTAGGGGGCGACATTCTTCATATTGTGTGTAGCTCGGGTTCTTTGTGCTGGCAGCAGAGAATAAACAACTGACATATAAAACAGGTTTCACTGCGACATACACTGTCGTGTGTCTCTGAGTAGCCACCGCTATCGCACAGAAGGTGGCACATGCTGACGGCTTTTGGTAATTCCTTAGCGATTCATTTGCTACATACAATTATGGCAGCTGTTGCCGCATTAAAATGACTAATGCTAAGAAAGTGATTCAGTAGTGTTGAGGTGATACCGCATGCTTAGTAAAATGTCATAACATGGCTAGTCAGGGGTCATGGGGATCATCATTTGGTGCCCCCAGAGGAGATCCTGTGGTTGAGGTCACGCCACAGGCACGAGTACGCGGAATATCTTACCCTGAGACCTCTGTTGCTGACGTATTCGCCTGGTCATTATAAGAGATGGAGAAACACTACTATGGTTCTTAGCCCAGTTTGCATTGTACCCATAGCCAGTCCACAGTTTTGTTCTGTTCCATGAGGTACACAGTCTGAATTTACCCGTCAGCTGATTATAAGGCCTGTGAATACCTGATCCTGATTCAGGAATGCTGCGGGTGGAACACCACAAAGAATTACACTGAATTGGGGTTCTGGTGACCGGCTTCTCTAGAGCCACTAACCTACTCATCACCTCAAGTAGCTTGGAGTTCAGGTGGCAATTATGGACATAGTAGCCTTTACTGTCGAAATACCTTAGATCATTGTTTTACAGATAAAATCCAAAAATACCTTCAGTAGCCATGCTACCCCTGTGATGGGCCTATAGCTTCTGGGACAGGCTCCAGACCCCCACAACCAGTACTCAAGTTGAGGGGGGATGAGAAGGGATGTCATCCCCCCCTGAAATAAAAACAGTCAAAATCATCCCCCTTCTAAAACGAACATCCCCCCGTTCCATCCCCTAAAGGATAAAATTCACCATCCCCCCTGGTTTGTTTTTACAACTCGACTACTGCCCACAACCCTGTACAGGACAAGCAGGTACGGAATTTGGTTGGATGGCCATGTCAAAAATGGCACGTATTCGTTTCTTCATCTAAGTAATAACTTGAAACATTTTAGCAATAGATGATCCTTTGACCTTACTGTAATCACCGACAGCGAAGCGCTCATTTTCATTGTGACCTGCATTTCGACATTCACCATTTGTATGTAGAATAACAGGTTTTACCATTCAACTGATGGGAGATCAAGCTAGCAAGTGAAAAACAGGCGGTTCCCAGTGTCATTTGAGGTCACTCACCAATGGCAAGCTGGGACTAATTAAACTAATTAAAAAGGTGTGGGGGGGGGGTGGGGGTCACTGAGAACTGGTGCTCCAGTCCCTGGCTGGGGAACACGGCCTGACTCTTAAGCCCCAGCTGAAGTGTCTTCAGCAGGGTATTGCTTACAGGCAGGCTGAGTGAGCCCATCTGTTTGATTGACTGGCGATGCGGCGAGAGGCTGCTCCAATATGCCAGGGTGTCTGCCCATCTGCCTCGCCCCTGCCCCTGCTGTGCGGTAACCCGCTAATCCGCGGCATCCTCCGCTTCCTGCCCCTTCCCTGGTCCACGTTGCGTCTCAGCGAACAGCAGTGCTGCTGCACTTTGCCACGGATGCTTCTCGATTAGCGACGCTGCAGATTCTCAGACAGTGCCCTATGTGCAGTTTCATTGACTGACACCATCTCTAAATATTTGTTTTTAAATTATTTTTTTGTTTCAAAACCCACCTTGGACATCCTTTTTAACTGAATGAAGTCAACATATTGTACAGCGATGGATATAAGACATTCAAGAACAGCTCTAGTTCCAGCTGTAACCAAACTCTTCCTGTTAATTAAAACTGTATGTGCTGACAGATTTTAAAAACAGAATGAAACATGCTGACCTGCTAGTGTTAAAGCTTGGCAGTTAGGGATGGACCGGTCAGGGCTGACAAGCAAGCATGTCTCCCAGTCCTACACTGACCTCGATCTGTCAGAGTGAATGATCCCAGATTCCTTATTGTCATCTTATCATAAAAGGATGTGCTTAAACATTTGGGATGAAGATAACTGATGAGGAGGGGCTTAATTAAAGCCAACACCCTGGCTGGAATTCGGGTACGCCTTCCCAGACTCAGCTTTGTGTCTGCCTCCATCATCATCGCTATGGAGACAGCGGGATCCTGCTCATCATTCTCACCCGGATGGGAAGTGAGCAGAGACCCCCGCCCAGCCTATGAGCCCCCCAGCCCCTTACACCCAAACAACTAGTCAGGGGTAAATCTATCCAAATCACAAGTCAGTAGTTTCTAAGTCAACTCGTCATTAATTGCATAAAAGCAAAAATAGACACCCATGGGACTCATTGGGAAGTAGCAGCTCAATACTCTTGTTCATAATTAAGGAGCTGGCGAGGGCAATAGCTCCATGTAACTGTGGGGCGGGGGCAGCTTGATGCTTAAACCAAGCTAACAGCGAGTACTAAATATAACCTGCTTCCTTTCTGTACCCCATCAGTAGCTGCTGTGCATCGTAAACTGCACTGCTGCTGATAAAAAGCTGACCTTTCCCAAGCCGTAGAGCCCTAGTCATTCTAATCACCAAGGGGGCGGAGAGCGGCCACATTCCGGAACACTGCAAGTCAGCTCTGCCACTGCGGCGATGGGTTCACTGGCACGGCGGAGGGGATCACTGGCAGCCGAGCGTCTGTCGCGGAGCACGGGGAGGGGAACGGACTTGGGAGGGGCGCAACGTATGAATCATGGGGGTTGGAGCCTGTAAAAGTACGCAGGCGCATGGGTGACCGTACTGGCCTGTACGGGAGTGGGGGAAAGAAGGAGAGAGAGGGAGGGAGGGAGGGAGAGATGGGAGATGGGCAGAGAAAGAATGAGAAGCCCGGGAGGCAGAGGGATGCTGACCGGCCGCCTGTGACCCGGCGTCCCCGAAGCGGCAGGGCCGGCTGGCGCTGTGTAAGCCTGACGTGACGGCCATCTTTTATTCAGGAGCCTTGTGCTGCTACAGGGTCCCCTGCTAAGCAGAGCTGTCAAGGCTAGGAGAGTTTGGGGGGGGGGGCAGGCAGTTGGACAAACCGGTCCACACCCAAGGGCTGATCGATGGCAAAGAAAGGCAATGCAGGACATAGGGGCTTTGTGGCTGCTCGCAATCACAGTCTGGACAGTGTGCCTGGCCATTCAGGGAGAGGGGACACGCAGATGGGGCGGCTTCTCAACCGACAGGCAGCACTTGCGCACTCAGGGGCCAATTCTGTAATTAGCTGCTACCGGGCAGGATCCAGAACCGCTGCCATACCAACCTGTTATTTTTGTGCCTAATTTTAGCTTTGATGTGCCTGCCCATTCCCCCCTGACCTCTCTCATAAACAATCTGCTCTGGCTACAGAAATGCCTCCGACTGGATGCTTTTGACCATCACACTACTCTCCATAAATTCTGGACACTGTTGTGTTTGACATGGCTATTTCTCAGGTGCTGAAACCAATCGTGGCACCAACAGTCACTGCACATCTTAGCTGCTCTGCTGCTTATTGCACATTGGGGGTGGCTCAGGTGTAGCTAGGTGATTCTCTGGCTGAAGAGGCAGGTAGTCTACATTAAGGAGGCGCACATAATAAACCCTCCACCATTACTGGTGTGGATTTTTTGAGCACTTATACATTAGCGTACGATACTTTGACGGAGTGAGTCTTGATGTGTGAGGGCACCAGTGATCTCAGAGGATGTGCAGCTCCATCATAACGGGGCTCTCTTCTGGGAAACCTGGGTGACACTGCCGGGATGATGTCAGCATCTTCATTCTCGACAGAGTTGCTGATGTCACCAAAACTCCCCCAGTCGTGCATCCAGAAACATCGCTTTGGCTCCTTGTCTCCAGTCTGATGGTCCAGTGCAGCCCAGTTCTAATATGGGTCATATCTAATGTCAGTGTCAGGCTGGTTATGTCTAATCATAATTCTCAAAATGAAATGAAAGAAAAAACATGGGAATGGAGTTCAGTCAGTTTTCTGCTTATCTGAGCTCCTTATCATTTTGGAGATTTTTCTATGGTGTTTTTTAAGAAGGTAAAATAACGACATTACAGGAATGAAGATATTCTGATTGGCTAACACAGGGGTAGCCAATCTTATCTGCAAAGGGCCAGTGTGTATGTGGGTTTTCGCTGCAACTCTCTAATTAGGTTACTAATTAGAGGACTGATTGGCTGAAGAGTCCTCACACGTGGGTTTGAACAGCTGACCTACAGGTTATCCCAAAAACCAGCATACACACCGGCCCTTTGCGGGTAAGATTGGCCACCCCTGGGCTAACACATCCAGTTCTCTATGTGTTTCATGCCCCCTTTATGAGCCTCATTTTTATGGGATTGGCTGCTCAATCGACCAATCACATGAATAGATTAGACTTTTTATAGCAGCAGTATGTTTCGCCTTTTTTATTTCAAAGGCTCCATTTGGTTTCCCTGGGACTGGCACAGTGTGATGAGCAAACAAACAGCAATTCTCCACCAATCACAAATTTCATACCATACTGCCAGCAATAATCCCAGCCAGGAAACAATCAGTTACCCTCATCAGGGCGCAGGAAGTCTTTAATTAGACTAGTTTCAATCAGCCAAAGATATATAGCAGCCATATTCAGAGAGTAAATAATTCATGAAGGCTCACTGGAATATTGGAACCTGAAGGCATCACCTTGGGAGTGAAACAGACCACAGAAGAATTCTGCTGGGAGTTTTAGACAACCAAGGGCAAGTTACCAGTTACCACAGTGTTCTGGGTAATGGAGTTCTGGAAGGGTAAATTCTTACTGAAAGTTCTACAGGTGTATCTTAAACTTAGAATTATACTGAGGGCTTCAAAAACCAAATCAAGTTACTTCCCCGAATAATTGTGAGGTGTCTAGCCTAGTGGGTTAGGGACCACTGCCCATGTTCCAAAGATGTGACATTTTATCAGGGTTCCCCAATTCTGGTCTTGTAGGGCAAGCTGGTGACACATTTGGCAGATTTTCCTGCTCAGACACATCTACTGAATCTGGAAATTCAATTCGCCAGCTAACAGCCAGGTTTAGTAAGTGTCTCTGAGCAGGGAAATATGCAGACTGGCCCCCCAGGGACCAGAATTGGGGAACCCAGGCTTAAATCCTGTGGCTGGAAAAGTAATACCGAGCTTAACTCCAATTAGTTGGGAACTAGGGACTCTCCCTAGCGACTCTGACTGACTCTGTGCTCTGATTATTGCTTTGGACAAAAGCATCAGATAAATAAACTTACCAGAAAAGATTGTCCCTTCTCAGCTACATTTTAATATTTCATAATGTACGTTTTCTCTACAGCCCCCCCTCAGGCCCAGAGATTATCGCCTTTCATCTCATCCCTTTATGTGCCCTACCCCCGCCCCCACTCCCCCAACAGACACACCCTGACATTACTGTCCTGCCCTGACCTCCCTTCAAACAATGATACTAACAGGTTCTTACTCAGCATCTGACAAGTAGCCCCCCCCCCACCCCCCCCGTCTCTCCAGGGACAGTTCTCTACCCCTGCAGTCTAGGGAACAAATGTTCCTTAAAAGTGGGATTTAGCAGCACGCCTTAGCATGTGCTGTCAAAGAAAGAAAATTCTTCACCGTTAATCCAGACTTTTCCCAGGGCCGGATCTAGGCGGCCGCTTCGGGCCCCGTCAGACACGGGGGGCCCTGACGAAGTCATAAAGAAATGTACATATTAAATACATGTCTGGCTCTAGCTATAGGCAGAATAGGCAGTTGCCCAGGGCCCCTGAATTACCTGCATTGGGCAGGAAGTGAAATGATCATTAGTTTTCTTGGTAGAGGGGCTTCGCCTAGGGCCCATGAGAAGGTAGAGCCGGTTTTCTGAAAGCTGGAAACAGTTCTGAAATCGTGCACAAACCTGCAGACATCTGCATGGCGGCCTTAGCGAGGGAGCCAGACTGAGACATTACCCCTTCACAACGTCCCTCGTCACCCGGGAGAAATGGCCCCCGACCTCGTGCCTGGGTCAGCACGGACGGGGGGGGGGTTGGGTGGAGTGTTAACACGTTCGGCCCGAGCGGACGGGCCGGGTGGCGGTGGTGGCCGGGCGCCGGGCGTCCCGTGTGACAGGCGGGGCGAGTGCTCCACTTCTCGGCCTTTCTTCTCCCGTATCACTGCCCCTTTTGTTCTGCCGCCACTGAGGCGCTGGGCCCAGGTCAGGCGGCAGCTGAGATCTGCCGGCCCATTGTGCTCCCAAATCGGGGGGCGGCTGCCAGCACGGGGTCCCGCGCTGGAGCGGCCGGGGCCCTTCGTAAGCATTCTCCCCAGAAGCTGCTGGTACTTTTCCACTAGAACAGCAAAATCGGTGACGACAGAAGGAAGCAAAGACAATGGCGGCTCGTTTCCACGATGCCCCCTTCCTGGTGCCCGCGTGCTGCACTGGGGGCACTGCCGGAAACGCAGCATCGGCCGTAGTGTGTCCCCTGTGGGGAGGTGGTCGCCCCTCCCCTAGCTCCAGCACACGAACAAATTTAGCTGGTTTAAATAATATTTACAGGGAAAAAACTAAGTGTGACAAAAAACAAGCCATTTGCCATGACAACTGTATTTAACCAAGAAATATCCATAAACATACGGCCTCTGACTGCTCCTGCAATCCAGCAAACAAATAATCAGCTGGACATCTGAAAGCTACTGTATATCACAAATAATACCAGTTAGCGTAGTGCAAGAATATGGCTGAATTATGAACAATACAAGAGCCCTTAAAGAGATAGTACTTTTTAGTTCTGGATGTAGGCTGTTTTTATATAATCCATATAATTTTGATCTTTTTAGAGCGTTTTCATGAGATGTAAAGAATATGGGTACATACGTTTAAGAGTGCAGAATGAACAGGCTTACTGTAAAATGCCTGCAGTGTACTGGGAGATTCATCAGCAGTACACGGGGTATACGTGCTCAGCAACCGAGTCGCCAGCCTATCTGAGTCAGCATGTTGCCTGCTTTATCCTAGAGTGACTGACTAGGAACACAACATGTCCTTCTGGGAGTCTGGGGCCCAATAGGGCTGGCAGACACTGGTGCACAGACCAAGAGTTTATCTTATCCCATATTCATGGGATAAGATCACGCTGGGGAGAAAACAGCAAAAGAAACAGAGGTTAACCACAAAGCTCCTGCATTCCCAGTTGTAACCAAGTGGACAAATTTGTAAAGAGAAATTTTAATATTACGTAGGTTGAGGACCAAGAACAGTCATTACAGTACATGGGAGCGGTCATGATAAAGGAGATTTCTGATTCTGTAGGGAAAGCCTGTATACTCTCAGGCTTCAATTATTCATTAGCCAATTACAAGTTAATGCATGGTGCAGGAAATGCTGATGGTTTGCAAACTGCCTGCTGAATTAACTGCTAAACAACATGGGCATGATTAAGATCAGTGCACTTTGCTAAAGACTTACCTATGCCATAAAATGGGAATACACGACTCATTCTGATATGCAACGAAATTTCCATCTCAGACATAAGATCAAAGAAAAACAATCTCTCGGAGACTTGATGTTTGTACTAACACCATAAATCTGGAAGGGAAAGTGTTCGCTAGCGGAGATGTCCTGTGTTTGCTTGCACGCTCATTTACATATGTAATATAATTGTAGGCCAGACACATTTGTTTCCAGCTCCTGTCACTTCAGACCACTCAAAATTAGCAAGCACAATACGGGGGGAGGGCGGGGGGGGGTTCAACGGGAGGTTCTGTTCACGCAGGCGGGGGCGTTATGTAACACGGGCACACGCCAGGGGGAGGGGTCTGTATTCGCCCGGTCCTTAAGGCACCTGGGGCATGGGCCAAATTCCGACTTGCTTGGTGTTGCTTAGGGACACCCAAACGCGGGCACTCCCAGCGAAATATCTGATGAAGGCACTGTACGGGGACACGGCTGTGAGGGGGGCACTGTATGGGGACACGGCTGTGAGGGGGGTACTGTACAGGACACGAATGTGACAGGACACTGTAGGGGATCATGGCTGTTACGGGGACACTGTACAGGACACTGTAGGGGAACACGGGTGTGACGGGGACAGTGTGCAGGACATAGCTGTGATGGGGGCACTGTACGGGACATGGCTGTGACGGGGCACTGTGCGGGAATACGGCTGTGATGGGGACAGTGTACAGGAAACGGCTGTGACGGGGCACTGTGCGGGAACACGGCTGTGACAGGACACTGTAGGGGAATATGGCTGTGACGGGGACACTGTACGGGACACAGCTGTGACGGGGACACTGTACAGGACATAGCTGTGATGGGGGCACTGTATGGGACACAGCTGTGACGGGGACACTGTACAGGAACGTGGCTGTGATGGGGCACTGTATGGGAACACGGCTGTGATGGAACACTGTTCGGGAACACGGCTGTGACGGGGCACTGTGCGGGAACACGGCTGTGACGGGGCACTGTGCGGGAACACGGCTGTGACAGGACACTGTAGAGGAACACGGCTGTGACGGGGACACTGTACAGGACATGGCTGTGACATGGCACTGTACGGGACACGGCTGTGACAGGATACTGAGGGGAACACGGCTGTGACAGGGGCACTGTACAGGACATGGCTATGACGTGGTACTGTGCAGGAACATGGCTGTGACAGGACACTGTACAGGACATGGCTGTCATGGGGGCACTGTATAGGACACAGCTGTCATGGGGACATTGTAGGGGAACATGGCTGTGATGGAGGCACTGTACAGGACATGGCTGTGACAGGGCACTGTGCGGGAACACGGCTGTGACAGGATACTGTCGGGGAACATGGCTGTGACGGGGCACTGTGCGGGAACACGGCTGTGACAGGACACTGTAGGGGAACATGGCTGTGACAGGGACACTGTAGGAGAACACGACTGTGATGGGGACACTCTAGGGGAACATGGCTATGACAGGGGCACTGTACAGGACACAGCTGTGACGGGGCACTGTGTGGGAACACGGCTGTGACAGGACACTGTACGGGACACGGCTGTGACGGGGACACTGTACAGGAACGCGGCTGTGATGGAACACTGTACGGGAACACGGCTGTGATGGAACACTGTGCGGGGACACAGCTGTGACAGGGCATTGTATGGGGACACTGGCATCCGAACAACGATTCCAGGGTGTC
This sequence comes from Petrocephalus schoutedeni, assembly GCA_026780765.1. NCBI lineage: Eukaryota > Metazoa > Chordata > Actinopteri > Osteoglossiformes > Mormyridae > Petrocephalus > Petrocephalus schoutedeni. The sequence continues at coordinate 24,620,496 of JAODKL010000135.1, forward strand.
AGGCTGGAGACAGGTCTCATTCTACAGTGGCGGAGCACACGCATCCAGGTGAGTGGTGGTGTCGCCATGTGATACGCTTGTCTGAGGGCGGCTCTCCACACAGGAAGGCGCTCGGTTGCCACGTTGCCCTCGTTTTTTCCCATATCCCCGCAGGGTGCGGGGGTGTGCTGCTTTGGCATGGCAGCTCCGCGGGGCCCAGGGCGATGGGAGTGTGATGGCAACCTGGGACCTCAGCTGGAACAATAGTCAGCGTGGGACTGAAAAAAGGCCTGGGGGGGGTGGCTGGGTGAGGAAGCCCAGGCAATCCCACGGGGAGGGGGTGGGGGGGGGAAGAAGAGGGGTCTCCACCAAGATACAGTGATTATTAATAATTTTTCTATGCCAAAAAGTAATATCTACATATTCTTTCAACTCAAACACACTTAACAGCATCTGAAACATTATTTCTATCAGTATCCACTGTCTCTCATCCAGAATCTCTGTAATAGCTGGCTATATATTAAAGAATATGCATATATATTCCTAAGTATGTATACTTTTTCTTATATAAATAGATTGACCATATCTTTATATATGCATCTATGCATAGATAGTTGGGGTCATGTAATATTTCCTCATTGTTCATTGTGTTCCTTGGGGACACATAGACTCCCTACCTTTAAGCAATGTTTATCAAGAGTGTGTGACCATATGCATATCCACTATCTGCTCATTGTATGATCCTATGGTCATACCTCTGAGTATAGTTTTAACTTGATCACTCTTGAACATATATATATATACTCCCATGCGCAGAATTACTGAATACACCCCTGGGCACTGAATACAGTTAAATCGATCAACTATTTTCAGCTGCAGTGACATTGAATGGCAGTGCACATGCAGAATGGAGGCTAGTTACCCTTAATTAATGCAACTGGCTAAATGCTTCGAGTGTTGTAAATCAGAAACTTACCACTGCATCGGTGTGTTGTTTCTGCAACCGGGAGCGTTTTGATTCACTTCCTTATAATGATGTCATCTGTATAGAGGGGGCGGGATTTGTGCCTGGGCAGTAAAAAGCTGGCCAATTATTGAGGAGTGTTTTTAACGCGGGGCTATTTTTGCTCGTGTAGGAGAGCGGCCACCTCTGAGGCACCAGTATAGCCTTTAGACTATTGCTGCCCTCTTGTTCCTTACCTAAATAAATGCTGTACGGTGTGGCTTTTGGGATTGCCACACAGGGGAAGCACAAAAGGGGGGCCGTTGGTGATGTGTGGTCACACGTGCGCCGGATGTTTCTGTTGAGGTTAGACACCTCCCCCCCCCAGCCCGATTCATTCACGCTCCTTTGTCTCAGGGAGCATCCTGGGTGTGCCACGAGCGAGCGAGAGACTCGGCCGCGGAGCTGACCCGCACAGGCCATCTGCTCCTCTGCCCTGGGGCTCAGCACCGGCTGCACGCCTCCCCAAACATGATTAATGGGCCTGGGGCCAGGCGCAGGGCTGGAGGCCAGCCAGGGGAGGGGGCTGCAGCACAATTTGGGAGGGAGGGGGCAGCTGGTGGCACTTAGGGGAGAGGCAGCAGGTCCCTGGTCTAGCATGGTCAAATACTGTAAGTGCCACCATTGTTATGCTACCATATAACTTTTCAGTGTTAAAAAGATCAATCTCTGGGCATTCAGTATATGAAAGGCAGCCAATTTTCATTAGATCTCATTCAATATGGCCACAGGCACAAGCTTCAGGAAGTTCTGTCACTTGACCCATGTGCCAGTAATCATCACCTCTGTCAGTAATCAATAATCAATACCTCTATGCCAATGATCATCACCCCCGTGTCAGTGATCATCACTTCTGTCAGTAATCATGACCCTTGTGTCAGTAATCATGACCCCTGTGTCAGTAATCATCATGCCTGTGTCAGTAATCATCACCCGTGTCAGTAATCGTGACCCTTGTGTCAGTAATCATGACCCCTGTGTCAGTAATCATCATGCCTGTGTCAGTAATCATCACCCGTGTCAGTAATCGTGACCTCTATGCCAATAATCATGACCCCTGTGTCAGTAATCGTGACCTCTATGCCAATAAATATCACCCCAAACAGAGCCACAGGACACGTCGACCAAAGGTTGGAGCAGGGCGATTTTAATAGCACTCACTGGATGTACTGGGCAGGAGAACATAGCAACATATGAATACTTAGAGTTTTGCTTTCAACCTTAAATGACCAGCGAACCTACAAGACCTGACGATACTGGCACTCTCTCCCTACACGTACCATAAACTTGCTTTATACTGTTGCGTCATTTGTCTGAGGTAAGTAGAGGAGCTTGCCCCCCAACCACTAAAGTATAGGCAGTGGTATCCCAGTATGGAGGATCAGACAGCCAAAATTAGTGCTTAGTACAACACAATATCACATGAAGTACAATATTAAAGTATTCATTTAAATAAGTTTATGCATGTTTTAAGGTGTCATCTAAAATGAACCTATAGGTCATATTTAGACTGAATATGTAATGCAACATGCAAAACTTAACAGCCTAGAGTCTGCATATCTAGTTAAGAGCACAAGAAACCTGATCTACAGTGGGATTGACTTAGGTCAGCAGCCTCTAGGCCAGTGGTTCTCAACCTGCGGCCCGTCACAAATGCAAATGCGGCCCGCGATGCTGACCACGTAAAAAAAAAAAAATTAAGTAATAATAAATGGTTTTACAATTCATTTTTAAAAATGTATTAAACAAACTTTGAACAATATTTTTGTCACATAAAATCATTTTGGTGATCATGTTTTCATATATACGCA
>JAODKL010000135.1:24626402-24655279 GCA_026780765.1 Petrocephalus schoutedeni
CACGAAATAAACACAAATATCAAAAAAACATTAACAATGTTTAAGATAAACCAGGTTAAAACTAACATACAAACCTCGGCTTTTGGCAAAAAATCAAGCGTGGTAAAAACTTCCAGCGTTTGGATATTTACGGCGTAATGTTGACGTACGCATGCGCTGTAGGGCTTAGAATCAGTTTTTGGCAGGTATCAGAAAATGGCAGAACACCTGGTCGCCCACCTGCTAGCTACTTTATTGTGTGACTAAAAGGCAGAAGGTACCGGCCACGTTCGTTCAGGAATGTGCATGAAACCTGCAAGAGCGAACCAGTCATCGGGAGCGTATCTCTGCAGAAATAACATGATCTGTTTAATGAGGTGCCAGCCAGGATACCCCACTCAGTTACAGCCTCCCACTCTCAAAGAACTGCAGCAACCGGACAGTCATGGCTTAAGTTGAACTCCATTACAAGATTTCAAATAAAGACATTTTAATGCCATATGCAGTTTCAGAGTAAATTCCTAATTGATTAGTTTGAATTTTTCATTTAAAAAGCAAGACATACAGTAAAATACAGGATTCTTTTAACGCACTGACTTTATGTACGATTGTCCAATAAAAGCTGCCGCTTTAACTAGTAAAATGCTGTTATTTAAGCATGATAACGAGTGAAATCGATCATTTATGTTGCTTAACCTAAAAGTTCTTTTAACTGCCCAGATCTGTGCTGTTTCTTATTATTTGGTATCGCATACAGTCGCGTAGTAACTACTAGTTGCTTTGCAAAAAAAACGCGAACAGGTCTGAACGAGACTTTAGGCGCCAAGGGCGCAATGCGCACTAATTCATTCTGACATGCCGTTGAGGTATATGTCAATCTTCTTTTCTTGCATTTTCTCTTCGAATCACGCACGATGGTCTGTACTCATAAAACGCCTTAGTACCCTTACATCATTTAAAACATAGATATTTTTTCTATACCGACCATTTGTCCGTATCGCTCTTTCCATGTGCAGCCAGTTAATTACCCCATTTTATACGCACACAATTTTATGATCGTGAGAATCGATGCCCCCCCCCCCCCCGCCTTTTTCAAAACCATATGTCGGCGGGTATGGTTTCCTGGCGTGGTACATTAGGTATTACGCTTGTCGCTGCAGGTGACGGTTAATGTATTGTTATTTTAAACGTAAAAGAATATTTGCGCAACGCCGCGTGTTCCTTAAAGAAGCTATAATTCACAGGCATATATGTGTGTATGTGTGTTTATCTTGTATGTACGATACATGCAACATATTATCTTAGTAAATTACTTCGCAGAATAAAGCTATACTGCATCGACGTACATGCAACATATTATCTTAGTAAATTACTTCGCAGAATAAAGCTATACTGCACCGACGTAAAACACGTTTAGAAAAGATAAAGTAGTATACGCTACTGAGTCAACTAAAGCGTCGTAAAAATTAAAGTAGAAAGTCGTTAGATGTACATAAAGCGTCACTGAAGTTTTTAATGTAGGCGAAATCAAGTCAACAAGGCACTATTACAAGTACTTGACAGGTAAAAACATGGCTGATTAACTTAACAAAAAGCCTACTACCCCCTCCACTACTCCCGCCGTTTGATTTGAGCGCGCATTAACAGGGTTCTAAAAACTACTAGTCCCGGCGTGCCGTGCGAGTTGCCATGTTTTTTATTAGCAATTAGCCAATCAGGCTTCAGACACGGCGTGATGCTATTTCTTTGGTTCTGTTTTTTGCGCGAACAGCAGAGCCCGAGCTGTAGTACGTTTCGGCGCGGGAAGCGTTCGCTGAGAAGAGCAAGAGCTCGCAGCAGGGAAGGTGGGTGTGATGGCGTAATGTGGGATCTGCTGAATAGGATGCTCTGCTTTTTGGCGATCACAATAAACAATGCATGGGCAGCCGATCGTAATGATACAAAGCATGCACTCTCATGCAGGATTGGTACTAGTAGGTTAAGTTTGGGTTGTTAACGAATGGTCGTAATTACCTGGAAGGTGATTTAGGTAAGCAGCACGTCGAGCTGTTTATCTACTTTCTTCTGTGGTTTAAAACGAGAGCGCTTAAGTGTTTTAAAAAGTAATTTCGTTGTATATGCAAAGATGCGCTGTAAATTTGGGCGGCTCTCTTAAGGGCGCTTAACGGGAAAGAACGCCGTCGGGAAGCTTCTATTGGGTCGAACCCGTTATTCCCTGACTAGTTGCTTGCCGTGTAAGAATGCAATCGGATGCGCCCTGTTATTTGACCAGGTTACTTGCTAGTTACTAATACTGGATTCGTTTTCTGGTGAGTCTTTATTAGCAGAATCTGTCGAGTTCATTGCTGGCGCATGCAAGCGTCAGCGTCACTTAACTGGCGCTGGTGACACTTTGGGTGTGATCATTGTTTGGAATGGCGTTAGGTGTTAAATTTAACCCCATGAATGTGTGTTGAAATCGAATCATTCATCTATGCGAGGTATCAATGCATTTGATGGCTAGAATTGTGCGACCATGCTATATCAAACGTCATACAATAGTATTGCTGGTAGCGTCTGGGATGACGGGCAAGGTCTATTGTCTGGTTCTGCTCATTTCTGTAGGGTCTGGCGTTCACGTGCTTTTACCTTGAACGTGCAAAATTTGCACGTGAATTAACCCCCCCCCCCCAACATGCGAGCGAATTTAGTTTAGTGGTTTTTGTCGCCGTTGATTAAAACGAGTGCAATTTTGTGGGGAGGTTGCTTGGTTGAACTTGAGACAGTTTTGCGGGGGGGGTGCTAGACGCGGGTGGGAGCTCCATGCTTTGTTTGCAGCTGCTTCTAACCCCCCTCCTAACTTGAACCGTATAACAGCCCCTTTGTTTTGATAACAGGCCAAAAGGTCTTTTTATATTTGTACTTTTAATCTGGAAATCGCGTTGGACTGATTCCCGCCGAATGAGGAGTGTGTGCGTTGCGTTGTGACCTCCTTTTAACGGTAGTCTTGATTTTAGGGGGTAAATCTTGATTTCAACTTAACTTGTATGTGAGATGGGGCTTCCTTCGGTGTATGTTGCCTACGACAGTTCCAGATTGCTTTTAATCCATAGTAGCACTTTGAAATCCCTAAGGCTGGATTAATTCCAGATTAGAATGGCCCTGCGCCGGGGCGCTTCGTAAAACCCGTATCCTGCCGTGTGTAAGACCCTTGGCTTTATATCGGATGGCGTATACCCAGCAGGTGATTACTAGCCGTCGATGCATCTGTCGGATGGTTTGTCTGCCCCGAATGTTTGCGGATCGCCTTCTTTGTTGGACGGTTACTTGTAAATTCACGCTGAACTTCCAAAGACCAGTGGTTAATTTTGAATGAGACTTTATTTTAATATATTGAACTGTAGTACCGTACTTGAACGTTAAGAGTAAAAAAAGAGTGCGCGGTTTGGGTGGAAATGCGCACATAATCAATCTGTGTTTACACAATTTCACCGTAAGGTGTCGCTAGTGTACAATCTTCATTTTTCCCCATTTCATACAGGCCCTTTTAAATAGTTTTGATGGTTGCCATTATTGACGTGTAGAAGGTGAACCGTAAGGGGGCGCCAACGGTCCTCTAAGTCTTAGGGGTTTGTCCAGTTACAAAAAAAAAAACACAATTGCACACATTCATGCCATTTAAATTTCTTTCTAGGTGCCTCTTCGACATTGTTTGGTTCAAATGGCGTCCTCTGGTGGTAAGTTGGATTGTAGACATGGTCTGTTTGGGGAGGGTTCTAAATCTCTAATTGGTCTCTTGAGACCTTTGCATATCATAATGTGTGTGGGATTCAGATTGGTATAGAATAATAACTTAATGTTTCAGTATTCCTTGACTGAATTTCAGGAAGAACACTTCATTTCAGATATGCAGGTCAAGGAGCTGGACAAGCGTGCATCTGGTCAAGCCTTTGAGGTCATCTTGAGTCCAACGGCACCAGATGCCAAAGGGGACTTTCCCCTCTCTCCTCCAAAGAAGAAAGATGTGTCCTTGGAGGAGATTCAGAGGAAACTGGAGGCTGCAGAGGAGAGGCGCAAGGTATGCTCACATCGTGTCGTACAAACAGCCAGTACTGAAAATGTGCCGTTGTCTCTTGAATGTGTCATTTGAACTGCACTCTTATGGATTAAAATGGTGTGTTTAGTCCCATGAGGCAGAAGTGCTGAAGCACCTGGCTGAAAAGCGGGAACATGAGAAGGAGGTTCTCCAGAAGGCACAGGAGGAGAACAACAACTTCAGCAAGATGGCAGAAGAGAAGCTGAACCAGAAGATGGAGGTCAACAAAGAGAATCGCAGCGCCAGGATGGCCGCCATGAACGAGAAGTTCAAGGAGAAGGTGAGCCCTTTGTACAGCACGCAGTGTTATGGTGGGTGCCACACGCCGCATCTGACCAGCTCACAACAATGGCTTTTTGTCCCGTTTCAGGATAAGAAACTGGAAGAGGTTCGAAAGAATAAAGAAACCAAAGAAGGGGGCGAGAATTGAGTTTTGCCGTTTGTGGGATGGTGTAGGTTTGTTTTTGTTTTTTTTTTTTTTTGTTTTTTTTCCTCATCCAAAGATTTTTTTTTTTTTTTTTTTTTTTTTTTTTCATGGCCAGTATATGTATACTTGTTCAGTTCCCACCTTGTTACACTGAAGACAGTATTGGGTTTTTTTCCCTGTTTCATGTGCTTGCAATAATGCCTGATGTGGATATTTTGTTTTCCATCTTGCAGTTTAAACGGTTGGACAACTAAACTAGTCTCTTTACCTATGAAGATGCATGTTCTTTATGCATAGACTCTTAACATTTTCCGTTGCATAGTGCGAGTTAATTCGTATTTCAGGACCACTGTTCTAAAGTTGCAGTTTGTCATGGTTATTTTTTATTGTATGGCTTGCCTGTTAATTGCCATCTTGTAACCTTTTACTATTGGTCTTGTTCATGAAATTGTAAAGTTTTTGAATACCGTCTTACTGGCACTGCAGTGGTTTAAGGGGTCATTTAAATAAACCACATTCTGACATCCTAATTGTACCATTCAATGCTCTAGAATAGAGGCCCCCAGGCTTGGTCATTGTAATAGTTTTTCTGTGAGTAGGTGTTCAACCTTAACACTTCAGGAGTCAGATTACTTAAACTGATGGTAACACAGCACTGGCAGGTTAGGCGATGGAGGTTTTAGAACGTTGGGTTGATTCTACCATTATGGCATCAGGTTTTGGGGCCACTATTCTGGGTGTAAAGATCATCTTGGAATGCACTTATGACATTGTGGTGTTGGAAACCTAGCTGGCTTTAAGGAAATTGTGCTTAAAAAATAAAACGCAATTAAAAAGTGACATGAAATATGTCTGAAATGTGACTTCTGGCAATATTGGTAGTTTTTGAAGGGTCTTGAGTCTTTGAATTTAAGGTACTATGATTCCTTGTGGCCCCTAGGCAGCAAAATGGCTGTTTATTTTGTATTCCGACAGACTGAACATTTCAACTTTCCTTTGTCTTCTGTGCAGCAATTTTGCTTGATTACCATGATTCTGCTGACATCTAGTGGTAAGTCAGAAATGTGTTCAGTTTTCCAAGGTCCACTGCCTTTGGGGTGGGGCACAAGTGGATTGTCAGTTAAAATTTAAGGCCCTACCCAAATAAAGCATGGCAACTTCTGGAACATTTCAACTGCTTTCCAAGCATCTCTAAACCCCTTAAGTATGGTGATGAATGTCTAGCCTAAATGTAGGTGGAGCTCACAGCTCTGGTGAACCTAAGCCATACTAGACTAGGAGGCCTAGGAGCTGGCTGTGGCTCTCTGCTCCACAGGCATTCTTGGGCTGCTGCTGGACACTGGAATTCTGGGTTGCTGGCTGACATAAGGCCGTCTTTGTTTCACTAGATCCAGCCGGACTGTGATCGGATTATAAACTTGTTAGCTCATAGTTGTATCACTCTGCTGGGTTACATCGGGAGATGTCACAAATGCATTTCCACTGTCCCGTTACCAGTGTTTTTAATTCAATCTGATCATATATAGTTTGTGGTATAAATACAAAAGTTGCCCAAGAGTAAATCCACTTTAAGTACATAGCTGTCATATAGGCCTCTGTTTCATCATCCATAGTGCTCTCTGTGGGGGGAACCTCCCCCCGTGACTTTGGACGTGGATATCTTTCCAGTTTATGGCGGCGCACGGGGTGAGGCGGGAGCACTCTGTGGCACTCTTCAGGTAGTGCCGTTCACGGGGCGATACCTACTGCCCTGGCTTCCGTTCTGGTCGGGACGAGCCGGGGAGGGCGCTGAATACTTTTCTGCGCCTTCGGTGGGTCTCCGCACACAATGGCGGCCTTTCATTGACGTTGGTCATACAGTCCTTTCACAAAGGGACATTATGGCCAGCAGCACCAGTGTAGGAGACAGGGAGGCAGGTCAGACCATAGCATAGGGCCATGGAGTGCTGCATTCAAGTTAGTGACTCTGTAAGTGGCAGTTACATAAACACACCACGGAGGTCATTCGCAGTGCCTCGTACAACAGGTGTAACTTTTCATAATTCCTGGTTTGGCGGTCGGGGGAGTTCTTGTGTTGGTATTCATAATTTTTAAAGAAGTCTGTTAAGTCCCTTAAAATAATGAAAACCCATTTTACTAATCTGTTTCTTTTTGCTCTTCAGCCACTATAAATCATTTCTGCTCCCAAAGACGACACGCAACCCATGTCGCACTAAGGGTATGGCTTATTTCACCAATGAGGGGCCATATTAATCTAAATCTTTGTTGCAGAATAACGAGTAATAAAGAACTGTGGAAATAATCGATTTATGGACCTCCATCCCCCCACCACCACCATCCTCACTGGTCATACCGGAACTACAGTCAGCAGAACTGAGCCCTTCAAATTCCTAGGCACCGCCATCAAATGGGACAGGCCCAACAGTGCCTGCACTTCTTGCATCAGCTGAAGAAATGTGAGCTGTCACAGACACTGATGGTTTAGCTTCACACGTCTGCAGTAGAATCCTTTGTTAAATCATTCCTGTCAGGTTTAACTGCATCATCACATTTTAAGTGGAGACTACAGCAAACGGGGCGATGTGCGGAGAAGACCATTGGCTGCCAACTCAAAGCTGAGGAACAGGGCTAAGAAAGCGCACCCTGGTCACCTCCGCTTCCGGTGTCTGCCTTCTGGGCAAAAGCTGAGAGTAAGATCGCTGAACACAAGGACCAGCTCCCACCTGAACAGCTTTCTCCCCCAGGCCACCGCCCTCCCAAACCAGGTGATATAAGAAGCACTTCGATGCCTATGGGGCCTTTCCACACTTAGTCACCCACTGTCCCTTATACTCCTGTTCACTCTGTTTTTCTAATAAATTCATGCTTTATATCAGTAAAGGTACACTGAACGGTTTTTGCATATCTCGTCCTGCTCTCCTTTGAGACGCATATATACTCTATGTGAGCAAAAGTATTGGGACGCCTGGCCATTACACCTACAGGAACTTTTATGACATCCCATTCTAAATCCATAGGCATCAATATGGAGTTGAACCCCCTTTGCAGCTATAACAGCTGCCATTCTTCTGGGAAGGCTTTCCACAGGATTTTGGAGTGTGTCTGTGGGAATTTTTGCCACAGACCATAGTTTGGAAACTATGCCAGAGAGATGTGCTGCTGTAATTGCTGCAAAAGGTGGACATACCAAATATTAAAGTTAAAAGTGGATAAAAACAATAAGTCTCACTTCATCTGATATTTGTTGTGCTCAGCGCAACCATCTGCATATTTCATGAACATTATGAAATCACGTTTTGGAGGCAAGAAAATATGTTCAGATCTAATAATTTTGTCCACCGCTGTGATTGTCTAAAATATCTTGGTACACTGAAGCATTAAAAGTTTCCTTCACTGGAACTAAGAGGCCTTGCCCAACCCATGAAAAACAGCCCCGTGCCATTACCCTTCCTCCAACAAAATCGTGAGTGTAGCTGTGGGCTGAAAACTTAGGTAACCCAAGACCTACCAGCCGGGAACCTACTTCTTTTACAGCTGGCACAAAGCAGGCAGGCAGGTAACGTTCTCCTGGCATCTTCAAACCCAGACTCATCCATCAGACTGTCAGACAGAGCAGCGTGATTTGTCACTCCACAGGACATGTATCCACTGTTCCAGAGACCAGTGGCACTGTGTGCCTCGGCACTTGGGGACCCCGCTCTGTTACTCATGTGGTCTGCCACTTTGTGGCTGTTTCTTTTGTTCCTAAAAAAAAGACTTTGCAATAATACCACTTACAGCCGTTCGTGGAAAACCTAGCAGGGAAGCAATGTCATGAACTGATGTATTGCAAAGGTGGCTCATCTTATGGTGCTGAGCTCTTTAGAATGACCCATTCTTTCACAAGTGTTTGTGAACCTGACTACATGGCTAGGTGCTTGATTTTACTATGGCAATGGGCCTGAACAAAACACCTGAATTCAATAATTAAAATACTGTTTCAATACTTACATATAGTGGGTATAATTATATATATATAAGAAAATAAGAAAATAAAAAAATGCTTGGGGGTCAGGCAATTTACCAGTGCTGCTAGAATAAATTCTTTTTTTTGGGGTGGGGGTGGGGGGGGGGTTCTGATAAACAGCCTTGTTGTCTCACCCTTATTTACATGTCGACATGCTTATTTGTTTATTTATTCATAGTACACGTTTTCTGTTTTCTCTTTTTTTATCATTATTCTCTTTATAGTCTTGTGTATTTTTTTCTGACAGGTTGTTTAAATTGTATACCCAGGCCACCAGGACTAATTCCTTGTACTTTTAGTACGTGGTGAATAAAAGGATTCTGGTCCTGAGTGAGTAAGGGCAGCAGAGGGCCAAAGTCATGTAATCAGCTGCGTGCACCTCTGCGGTGAAGAAAGGAGGAATTACACGAGAAGAATGTAACTTCCTTGGTCTGAGATATGTGTGTGTGTGTGACTCAGTGGCTTGGTCTGCTATGTCAGATGAGGGCTGCTTTATATCTTACAGCTGGTAGTTATTTCACCTTTGGGCCCTTGAGCAAGGCCCTTTGCATAAGGGCGTCTGCTAAATAAGTAAATGTAAGGGAATCAGCATGAGGGTGAGGTCATGGCATGAGCAACTAGCAAATAGTTCTGTATCAGTTGGTTGACTGGAGTATGACTTGTCCAAAAAGACCAGTTTGTCCAGTATGTGTAAAGAAATCAGTAGAGCAGCTCTTGATACATTCTGCATTACTTAACTAATCTGAACAGTGTTTAGTATAGTGTGTTTTAACAATCAAACTGTCACAAAGTGCTTTACAATACTTTCCCTCCAGGTAGTGCAAATCAGAAACAAATCATCCCATTGTTTCAAAGTGCACAACTTCTCGCCGTATTCTCCTAAGTGCAGACTTTCCCCGCGACCGTAGAGGCATACGGATGTTTAAGAATGCATGAATAAAACACTGGAATAGTCTTTGTATGCTGTAAATGCAAACAGGCAGTCTCAAGTTATGCTGGAAACCCTTTTTAAAGCACAGCTCGTTCCCACAGCCCTGCCAAAATGTGCATGTTCCGGTTACTGATCAGTCTTGAGAAACCGATTCCAGATCGGCTTACCAAAACTAAATCCCGATTCTCACCGTTTTTGCCAGAACGCGCAAACAGACACAGGATCGGTGGAGGTTTACAGCGTGCCGACGGCGCTCGCGGAGTTTTCAACGCGGCCACACCATTGGCCGAAACCGACGATATTGCGTAGGCCGTGCCCCCAACTCCGCACGTGATTGGCTGAGGAAAATGTCTGTAAAACCTTTTGGCAATTTCCAGACAGACCACTACCCATATCTTAATAAGCCGTCCTTTACAAAGTCGACGGCAGTTTACGGGTAAAAGGGATAATTCTCCTCCTCGCTTCCCAAAATGCCGCCTATTGACAATATCGGTCGGCGTAGCAGGGCGCCTTTGTGAGACAAGGACTGAGAGCCGCAGCCATCAGCCAGCCGCAGGTAGGCGAGCGCCTGCCCCGATGTCTCTCCGGATCTGCAGTTCACTCCAGGACTACGGGTTAGATTGGCGAAAGGGGGACATTTCGCATTTCGATGCGCTTGTATATGATTCATTATCACTGAATTGTGGCCGCATTACATTTCTGTCGTAGGTGTTTTAAACGGAGGAAACATCAAAATGATGCATGTTGTAAAGGTGCACTATAAGGCACATTGTGCAATACTGTACTCAAACAGATGAACAATGTATCCGCATCTGTAACGTTGTCATATGATTGTGGGTTATTATATTTTTCTGTTAGAAAATGACCAGCGGAACTACAGCCACATACAACAGCGGCTGTAAAATATTCGGGTCGATTTTAGGGCATAAATCAGCGCTGCGGTCTAAAATCGGCACTCATTTGCATGCGGCCGCTGAATTATTCACGATGTGTGCGGGCACGCCCGGCGTGCCGGCGCTGCGGCGGAGCGCCCATTCACTCGCTTCTCGGCGGCAGCGTGCCGGAGACAGTGCCGGGGCGCCGCAGCCCCGGATCTGGGGAGGCGTGCGTTACGCAACTGCCACCTTCCAGACATTCTTCACCGGCTGCAGTTCCGCTCGCTGTCGTTGTGCGGCGTCGGGTCGACAAAATCCATTCAAGTCACTCAGCCCCTCGGTCCGCTCATTCATTCGCCCAACTGTCCGCTAGTATGGTTAGACTTCCTTTTTAATGGTTTCGTGTACGAAATGAGTATTTTTACTATATTACTGCATGGCCAATACAGTATATTCTCCCTCGTCTTTTCTCATGTCATCTGTCACTGGCTCACTGTCACCCTGCACTGGATAAGTGGTGATGGATGATATAAATAGTTATACATAAAAAACACCACCAAGACAGTCTATTGCCTCCCTTTTCCTGTAGGTCCCCTAGTTGCCAGCCTCCCTCAATATGGCCACGGTGGTGATGGAGCAGATCGGGCAGCTCTTCATTAATGCCCAGCAGCTGCGGCAGCTGCGGCAGGTGCCCCGGCTGCTGGATTCGGCCTTCCCCAAGCTGCCGTGCACCGTGGAGGCCGCCGACGTGCCCTGGGTGTTCCGCGAGCCCCACATCCTGGCCGGCTACCGCCCGCCGGACCAGAGCTGGCGCTACTACTGCCTGACGCTCTTCCAGCGACACAACGAGGCGGTGAACGTGTGGACTCACCTGGTGGCGGCCCTGGTCATCCTGGTCAAGTTCCGGCAGGTGGCAGAGACGGTGGACTTCCTACGCGACCCGCACGCCCAACCCTTCTTCATCGTCCTCCTGGCCTCCTTCACCTACCTGGCCTGCAGCGCTTTGGCACACCTGCTCTCGGCCAAGTCGGAGATGTCCCACTACACCTTCTACTTCCTGGACTACGTGGGCGTGGCCATCTACCAGTTCGGCAGCGCCCTGGTGCATTTCTATTACGCCATCGAGGAAGAGTGGCATGCGCGGGTGCGGGGAGTCTTCCTGCCCGCTGCCGCCTTCCTGGCCTGGCTCTCCTGCACTGGCTGCTGCTACGGCAAGTACGCCAGCGGCCGGCTGCCCCGCGCTGCCCACAAGCTCTTCCAGGTGGTGCCATCGGGTCTGGCCTACTGCCTGGACATCAGCCCCGTGCTCCACCGCATCTACAGCTGCTGGCAGCAGGACTGCGCCGACCCCGCCGTGGTCTACCACGGCTACCAGGTCCTCTTCTTCGTAGCCGGGGCCTATTTCTTTGCCTGGCCTCACCCGGAGCGCTGGTTCCCAGGCCGCTGTGACTTCGTGGGCCAGGGTCACCAGATCTTCCATGTTCTGCTGGTGCTGTGCACACTGGCGCAGCTGGAAGCCGTGTGGCTGGACTACGGCACGCGGCGGCCGCTGTACGAGCGCCTCCACGGCGACCTGGCACACGACTCGGTGGCCCTGTTCGTCTTCACGGCGTGCTGCAGTGCGCTCACCGCCTTCTACATGCGGAAACGTGTCCGTGCCCTCCTGAGGGAAAAGGAGGCGTAGGCGTGTGGGGGGAGCGTGCACTCACTTATTCACACTCACACAAGCGCATACACACACACACACACGCACACACACACAGATCAAGAGCTGACAACAACACCACGCTGTGCCCAAGACCTCATTTTAGCTTTCACCGGGTCTGACAAAACTCCGTAGTGAGCAGACCTCTGAGAGCAGGAATTTCTTATGAACTCTCATGAAGTCTTGTGAATTGCGATGAATGCCCTTTGCTAGAGAGGAGTAGGAGATGGGGTGCCCTCCATAACTGGCCAGACCCTCAGCCATCTCAGGCTGTGAGGAGTCCCTATAATAAGCCGAGTCAGGTACGAGTATTTTCCATAAAATAAGTCAGTCAAGTTCGCCATAAAAATAAAAATGGTTACCTTTAAAAAGAATTTGGCCAGTAGGTGGGGACAAAGCTGCGATAATGGTTTTGGATAGAATATCATTTATGGGAGACTTATGCCATAGGCTTAGCAGAGGTACTGGGCCTGCTCTGTGTATGTTTGCTCAGCTGAAAAGCATGCTCCTCTCTGCTGTCTCTGGAGATGGACACAGCTCTCCTCAGACTCAACCGAACTGAAGCTGAGTACGTCAAGTTACATGAAAACCTCTCATCCCAGAGCTCTCTGATCTCTGCGTATTATTGTGAGGAAGACCAACAAAGACTGTTAGACCCCCTGGACCTTATTTTGAGATTTTGAGAGTTTTTATTAATAAATCAGGAACAGGTGGTTCTGTGCAGAGATTTGGTGAACTTCCACACTCACGGGTTCTGTCCAAAATATGGCATAATTTTAAGAAGGGGTTGCCAGTCCTGGTCCTGGTGGGACAGCATATGTGCTGGTTTTTGTTATAGTGCTTGTCTGAACTATGTTCCTATTTAAACTAATTTTGTCTTATTTGTCAGTACTAAGGTTGGTAGCACTGTAGAGTTGTATATACACTGTTGCTTACCAGAACCAGATTTAGAGAGCCTTGATTTGGATTGGAATATGTCACATACATGGATATTTGGTAGTATGCATGACCTTCAGAAAGCAGAACAGGTCAGACTTCAACACAGCTACCATAACAGACCTCCATGCCACAGTCTAGAGGTCTGAATACTGCTGCCACTGAGGTAGGAGAGATGGGGGTGGAGCCAGGAGTGAGAGGTGATGGAGTAAGGGCATAGCCTAAAGTAATTGCTGGTAGCCGAGTGTAAGCTGCAGAATCACTATGGAGACCAATGATTAAACGTACCATTGAGGTTATCCTTTAGAAACAACAAAAAAGCAGTTTAATCTTAGTGGCGTTTCAGTCTCCAAAATATTCATTAGAGATTTTCAAAATGTATTCTTACTACAGCATTACACGGTTATAACCATATTACATACAATGTGAATTGTATCCCAGATGTATTTGGAACTCGCGATGTTGCCGCTCCATTCTGGGTTGTTTCCTACCTTGTGCCCATAGCCTTCGGGATAGGCTCCGGACCACCCACGACCCTGAATAGGACAAACGGTCACAGAAAATGGATGGATAGGTGGATGTATTAGGAACAACAAAACCAACCACTTTTTTATGACGAGGTTGTAGCTGCCTCCAGCTTGGCCTGGTATTGTTCTGCACACAGTTTGCAGACGTTTATTTACTTTTGTTTGTGCACCAGATGGACTTAACTGCCCTAGATTGCCGTTGTCTGTTCGCCTTTGGAACAAGGTTCCTTTTGTATCCGAAGGGTCGTGCCCTTGCCTGTTGCATTTTGCATTCCACTTTGGCAATGCTTTTGTACATAGTCCACGAAGGTGGATATTTTCGGTTGAAGTGCCACTCAGCAGTTTACTCACAAAAGGCTTGTGTCAGTATGATTTGAAGTCACGTCATGCACGTGGATTAGTGTGTGGGTGAGACTGGGGGCTGTCCAGGGACAGAGCCGCGTGGCCGTTTATTCTCGGGGCCTCTTCTTACATTAGTCTCTTGATGTACCTACAGAGTATCTATTCAAGGACTCGGGGGTTTTCTCCAAGAGGGTCCTTTGATTAATAGAGTTCGTATTTCACCCCAGTGCCGCATAGTCTCCCATCAGAGGGCACAGAAAAATTAGGCTGCGATTCAGAGGCTCGTTTGATGATGTCATAGTGCACTACTCTTACTGAAAATGATGTCATAGAGAGAAGAAAAACTGGGAGATGCCTGTTCTCTTGCTGGATTATGCACTGAGAATGGAAGGCAAGAGCAATATAGTGGTGCCATCAGAAGTGATTCACCTGAAGGACGGGATTCTACACAATTTTTGGTGGAAATGCTTTTTCCCAGAAAAAAAAAACGCATGTGAATGATTCGAATGGGATAACCAATAACGCAAGAGCCAGTGTTTTGTAAATCTCTTGCGCTTATCCAAATTGCCATGGGCTATTTCTATTGTACATTCATAAATGCTATGACTAATAATTCTCATTTTTAGTGATGCACACACATTCTAATATTATGACCATGTACAACTGAGTTTAATATTATGTTTGGTATTGGTGTTATATTTATATTGTCTGAATATGAAATAAGGCCTTATATTTGTAAGCTGTGGATTGAGGGAATTTCAGAACTAGAGGTTGCCAACGTGGGTGCCATTTTGCTTTTGACATGGCTGCTGTAACAGCCCATTAACTGATGTGAATGCAGCACAAGTCCAGGATGAAAAGCAGACAGTTCAGATGATAGATGGTGAACGGTGAAGTCTGCATGGAGGGAAGAAAAGCTAGATGAGAAATTAGGTCACAGACTACACATGAACTTAGTGCTGAAGTCACAGATCGAAGGGAAACAGGATCAGTCACTGAGACTTAAGGCAGGGAAAGTGGCAGAGAGGAAGTTACAGGTCACAGCAGGGGGATCTGGTCAGCATGAGGACAAGGGGACCACGTGACAGACTCAAGAGAACCTCGAGAGACAAGAGCAGAGAGATGAGGTTCCTGCAGGGGAAAAGTAGGAACGGAAGCTGCTTAGAGAGGAATCAAACTAGTCAAGCCAGTGCAGGCTGCCATGATTCCAGTGGTTAGCTACGGCATGCAGCCCAAGGCAGTACTGACACGAGCAGGGTCTGATGTACGAGGCCAGTCACCCTAGATATGATGACAATGTTTTGCAGAAGAAGCACTTATACGAATGATGCCTACAAAATAAATCTAACAAGAAAAGCCTGAATTGTAAGTTGATGTACTGTGGTATTTAAGCAAATAAACTAATGAAGTTAAAGCGTTCAGCTGTTTTTTTTTTGGTCTTTTAGCCTTATAGTAAAAACGTATGGCTTATGTGAAGAATAAAGTACTTAATACAAAAATTCTACAATAATGACATCTGTTGCCGATTGTACCTGGTGTTTCTGGGATAGGCTCCAGGCCCCCTGCCAACCCTGACCAGGATAAACAGTTGGAAGATGGATGGATAGATGGACTACAGTAATTAATGTAAAACAATATCCTAAACAATGGACATGATCCAAAGAAACTGTAATTATTCAGAATGTAAACAGCCTTTACATCACAGACCAGTTAAATGTAAGTATTTTACACGGACCAGCCATTGCCCATGCATAATAAAGCATAAACTACACAGTGAATGAGGTCACTGTTAAGTACATATCACATTTACCTATGGTGACCAGATAATCCATGTCAGGGAGGACACTTTGCAAAGTACCATTTCAATGAAAAGGACCTGGATTTCACTTAAGCGATGAGCTCCTGCTGTGTGCTGATTGGTCGGTCTCCTATAATCATGCATGTTTCACTAATGTTAATGCGAAATGGCTGGATGATTCTTTCAACCAAGGAAACAAACCAGTCAAAGCGCAAGGAGAGCTAAACTATTTAGCCAAGCAAAGGGGCCTTTCACTTTTAAAGTAGTTTGTAAAACCTGAAGTAGCTCAATGTGTCCTCCGTGACATGGATTATCTGGTCACCCTAATTTACCCATAGTCAGGTAGAGCTTTAACAATTCCTCATAACGTTATGTTTTCGTTGGGTAGCCATCGACACAATGGTGTCAGGTTATTTTCAGGATAGTCTGAAGTGATGGCTGATGTTCATTACCTTGCATCACAGTAAAATACAAAAGACCCATTTGTGAAATGCTATCCTGTGATGATTGGTTTCGTCTGTCTGTACATCCAAATGCTGCTCATGGCTGCCGTGTTTTTCCCCAAACGGTCTACCCTCAGTGACTGGAGGGCTGTCCGCCCCAGCAGGTGCAGAGGTGCGTTCACTCCAAATGCACATCTACCTTTTTATATCAATGATTACAACTGTGAAAGAGGCACAGACGCAAATGATGGGGAAATCTGGTCGTGTTTTTCATAATAAAACACTTCGACAGTCAATAAAATGGAAAAATGGAAATAAAAATTAAAAAAAAAAGTTTTGTATTCCTTCTGTGCGGCCCGGTACCAAATGGTCGGCGGCTCGGTTTACCGGCTTCGGTAGGAATCGGGATGCTGCCACCAAGTGGCCAGATCAAGTATTGTTCGTTGCAATGATAAACCGTACTGTATGACTAACGTCATTCAGCTAATATAATTCCTTCTGCGTTCTTCTCCATTTACCGAGGTTAAAAGAGCCGGAGTTTGTTCAAAAGTGATGGGGCTGTCAAACTATGAACGACTGGTGGTATTTCAATTGAGAATCCACACACAGAGCCGACGAATAAGCCAGTGTTTCTCAATCCTGCTCCTGGAGCCCCACCTGCCGGAAAGTTTGCCGGAAAGGCTGCCTATGGCGCTACATCGACTCCCGGCACTGACAGTAAAGGGTAGTTTGCAAACCCTACGGACTAATGATAATGTAATAAAACTCTTACGTACATGTAAATGCATGTGCAGACTTGCCTCGAAATGAAAATCTCATGGCAGCCAGCTGACCAAAGCTTTGAATGCCATTATGCATCGGGAAACGCTGAATGCTAACTGCAGTGAACCCACCAAGCTACAGCGCTGAGCTGTACGAATCTGAGCGTTTAGCGGCAATAAAACCAAGGAAGATTAAATGCAGTAAGTTAATTTGACAAAGAAACGACAGCCTAGAGATTTATTCACTCATTTAAGCTACCTTTACATACCACACATGTAGGTTATTCGAGAAGCCACTAGATGGCAGCCTTGTAAAAGCAAACAACTGATTTGACAATTAAGGGTCATAGCTTTCAAATCCCGCGCAGGGCTAATATACCCTCCTGGCTAATTGGCTAGAAATGCACATCATTAAGGTTATAAGCCGGTATTGACTGAAACACCTGAGTGCAATTATTATTATTTTGCATTAGGCCTATTGTTTGCAATAGGGGAAATTTGTGCAGTGAAAAGTCCTGTTTGATTTGAAGGACTATGAGGGGCATTTAATTAACGGCATGTTTATACCGTGCAAATATTTATAAAATAAAAATTAAAAAATCACAGTTGAAGTTTTCACATCAGGGCAGGGTTGGGGAATGGGGGCCCACTTGATGAATTTTACTTTACATCTTGCTTACTGAGCTGACTCACGCAGAAAGACCAGCAAAGCTGTCTGGCAAGCTGTTAGACACAGCCTGTAAGACGCAGCCGTGAATAACAAACTGAGACTATTGACCTGATGAAGTGCCTTCATCTGTGCATTAATTTCTTATTTTAGTGGGCCAGTCATTGATTATTTTAAGAAATGAACACCAAACAACATTCCCTTTAATGCATTTCTTTGGGAGTCTTCGTTGCTTTTCAAAAAAATACCAGATGACAATTTTTGCACTGGTGAAAATACTTTACAAATCAAGACCCAGCGACATCACAGAAGGACATGACCTTCCAGTCTTCTGTGGGTGGGGAGATGGGGGGGAGCAGGCAGTCAAAGAGGTCTGTCCAGCTGACAAGCACCCCCCCACCACCCGGCCGTCCTTTATGAGTGCAGGGTCAGCTCCTGGTGGAATGGGAGTCAGAGAAATGACGGTTTGAAGCCTATGGTGGCCAGGATTACTGTGTCACACTGTCACTCACTGCCTGGTCTGGAGCCAGTTGGAAGTGGTTTATGGTCCTGATTGACAGTGTGCAGCCAACCTGCCCACCGCCGCGTCCAAAACCTCATTTCTCCTGTCACTACCTGACCAGCTCCATCCTACCTAACCATCATACCATTAGCTTCCTTCCCTGCTTTTTCTCTCTGGGTGGGGTTGTGGGGGCCCTCTCAGAATGGGCAAAGGGTGGGGGCTGCAGGCGGGGGGGGCGGTGCAGGGAGGCTATAAAAGCCTGATGGGTTTTTCTCTTATCTGGTTAATTTATTTTGATCTGTAATTTCTCCAATGGCTCTGTTGCATTACACGGGAGGCAGAGGAGAGACTATGGCAGCCGGAGAAGCAAAATGGAAAATTGAATTGCCAGTTATTATATATATTTATTTTTTTTCCTCCTTTAGCCCATCTGGATGTGCTCCGTGAGCCGGATACCGCCCCCCTCCCTCCGAGTGCTTCAGGATGTAAGAAGGCCAGGAGTCTGCCTGAAGAATGGGCTTGTTGCTGGAGATTTGAAGGCTTTCTATTCAGTACATGATGGGTCGGTTTATGATATTTTTCAGGACGCGTTCGAGGGGGCGGTGGAAGGATTACTTCATTGTGTACCTTTCCTAGTAATTCATACGCACAGGGTCCTATTGGGCATGCAGGCATTTAAATCGGCTTAAATTCGAGTCCGGCGGACATGGGGCTTGCTGTATGGAGAAGGTCAGTCGCAGAAACTGACACTATCATAGAGACCACCCCCCTCCACCCCCATTTTGCTCTCAGGAAGCTCCAGTCACCTCCAAGGCAGCCCTGGCCTGGGTGTTCATGCTCACCTCACACACACAGACTGTCTCTAGGTGGGGAGATTGTCCACAAAGTACTATGACTGCCAGCTAGAAGGAGCCGAGTGCAGGAAACCGGCAAAACAAGTGCATTCTGGGATTGCCGTCCTCCACTGTGGAAGAGATGGAATTTGTGTTTCTTTGTTCTGGACACTTGTCTATATCCCACGACATAGGTCACAGATGAGGGAAATATTCCTCGCTGCTGTTTTGCTGCAAAAATCACTCTGACACTCATGATGGGTTTTTTCTCTTATCCATCCATCCATCCATTTTCTGCCACTTATACAGGGTCGAGTCGCAGGGGCAGCAACCTTAGCAGCGATGCCCAGACCTCCCTGTCACCAGCCACCTCCTCCAGCTCCACAGGGGGGATACCAAGGCTTTCCCAGGCCAGTGTGTCCTGGGCTTTCCCCGGGGCCTCCTCCCTGGAGGACATGCCTGGAACACCTCCCCAGGGAGTCGTCCAGGGGGCATCCGACATAGATGTCCGAATCACCTCAACTGGCTCCTTTCGATGTGGAGGAGCAGCATCTGGTTCATTTATTTTGATCTGTGATTTCTCCAATGGCTCCATTGCATTACATGGAAAGCAGACGAAACGGACACTGCCAGAGATGCTGTTTGATGTCATCAAGATGAAGTGGAATTGCCCCCCCCCGTGAAGCTTCTCAGGGCGTCCGGAGTCACAAATGAGCACCCCGCCCCCCCACAGCTGTCAATGGCTGCCTAATGCTGCTTCTCTCAAAAAGCCGACATTTCCTTGGGGTCAGCAACACAGATGAGGCCATTTTATCTGCCATGTTGGTGCAGGAATCCCAGCTAGGACATGGCCTGAGCCACTGGCTCCTAAAATCCTTTAGCCCTTCCATTGTGTTATAATTAAGATTTTTTTCTGGTGTCTGCAGACATAGACCGGTTCTAGAGCAGCATCTATTTTCTGCCGCTGCGGGCTGAGCAGTGGTAAGACGGGAAGTGGGACGTGCAAGGCCGCGCTTGTGTGGCCACAGCAGCCCCGTGCGGGGGGCAGGGCCACCACTCCGCCGGTAATTGCTTTTTGTTGATCTCGAAGTAAAAAGTGGCAGCTGGCAGACGGCATGTAAGGGAGCAGGGCCTGACGACGGTGAGCTCGAGATGTGGGAGACGTTCTGGCCACATCGATCCCGGAGGAAAAGGCCGGCCAAAGGCGGGTGGCGGTGCGGCGTCCCACTCCGGCGTCCGGCTCCGGCGCCACAATGCAGAATGTGGGAGCTCTTTGTGCTCCTAGATGTTCACTCCTGCTCTACGCGCAAATTGCGCACTTAACCCGAAGGGCTTCAGTAAATATGAGATAAACCGGCGTCAATTTGCAAAGCCTGTGAAACAGATCCTGTCCCCGGGGCCTCGACTGCGGAGAATGAATTACTTGGTTTTGTTTGCTAAATACGTGATGGTTACATGGTGAGGCAGGTATTAAATGGCCATTACTGGACTGTAAGACTGACTTTGGGTCTGGCAGTAAACAGCCATGAGGCAGAGATTGAAGGGGGATATGTCAGACTGCAGTGGTGTCCATTACACAGTCCATGTGGTGAGCTGGTGACCAAGGTCTGATATGTATATCAGTATGAGCTGACTGCCATCTCATCTATGCTCTCCCCCAAGCCGCTGCTCCCTGGAAAAGGCCCCCGGATCACTGTGACCCTGTGCTGGACAAACAGTCACGGCTATTGGATGGGCAGGCGACCCAGAGAATGGAATATGTCTTAGAGAAACTTCAGCACGGCATGGCTCTCTGCCCACTGGTCATCCTGAGATAATTCTGCACCCATTAGCTAGCCCTGCCTCTGACCAATCAGCAGTGATGTGACAGGATTTAATTCCTGCCAAGTGATTTTATAGGGGAGCATTTTAGTTT
Organism: Petrocephalus schoutedeni; assembly: GCA_026780765.1. Classification (NCBI taxonomy): domain Eukaryota; kingdom Metazoa; phylum Chordata; class Actinopteri; order Osteoglossiformes; family Mormyridae; genus Petrocephalus; species Petrocephalus schoutedeni. The sequence continues at coordinate 24,647,125 of JAODKL010000135.1, forward strand.
TATTATGGTGCTTTGTGTATTAGACACATCGGGAAGATTTACAGGCGGTGCCACCGAACATCTGCTTGATGAGACGTTTGGCGATTTTTACCGGCTCTTTGTGGGGGAGGGGGGGGGGCGTACCTCAGCTTAATCCTGGAGAGGCAGCTCACCGACACACTCACACACACACACACACACACACTTTCGTAATTATTTTTGTGGGGAAAACTCTAATCCCAACATGACACCCTTAACCACTACCCAGCCCAAACCTTAACCATAAGTAACCAAACAAAATATGAGATTTTTGGCATTTTTAGTTATTTAATTGCAAAAACCTGGAAAATGATCCCCACAACATCAGAATGAAAGGTCCCCCACAATGTGATTAAAAAAAACATTTGGTCCCCACAATTTTAATATAAATATAATCCACGGAAACACACACACACACACTAGCTGGGTAAATTATAACTCACAGACACGCTTTATGTATGCTTTTTTAAAGTCCCTTGGAGAATGGTCTCCATTCCCTGAGCCCGCACTAAGAAAATCATCTCGGATCAAAGTATAAATTGGCTTCCACTGTAGTCTTGCTTCTGATGGCTTCTTAGTGTTACATTAAATGGCCAGCGGGTGTTAAATCACAGAGCCACGATAGGAATAATCACCTCACAAGCCGCTTCCTGTCCGCCCGCTATCTATTCCCGCTTGTGTCGCTATCAATTTTCAAACCCTCCCCTTCTAGAGCCTGCAGCAGCAAAGCTACCCCCCCAACTTTTAAATGGTCCATTTCAGCTGTCGCACAGTGATTTGTATGGAGTGCGGCCGGGTTATAGCACAACCAGCACATGCCCGATCACAAGACGTGGATACAGGTGGGGCCGCATTGCAGGGATCCGCGTGGCCCCCCGGGCCTCCCGTCACGGTGCGGCGGACTCCAGCTTTCATCCACCAAACTATTCCTTGCTCACTTCGGCCTTGCCATCATATTGCTTGAGAAATGAACTCTGTGTGGCTTCAGTGAGGATTGTCACAACCAGTGGCTATTTGGCTTTCTGCATTTCGGCCTGCATTGTCCATGCCGGGGCAGCGACAGGGTTAATCTTTTTGGTTTGTAAACGTGCATGTTTTAAGCGCGTTGATCGTGACTGAGCAGGCCCGATGCAGCCCTCAGCTGAAGTTAGGAATCATTTTTGTAGCGGAGTGCTAGACCCACTTTACCCAGCTGGGTCGTTCCGCAGGGACGCTGTGCCGTAAATCAGGAGCTTGCGCAGTGATGATTGCAGAGCCTGTCTGCTGCTCCCTGAGTCTCACCCGCTGCCTGATGGAGACACGGCTGTCTGCTGCTCCCTGAGTCTCACCCGCAGCCTGATGGAGGCACGGCTGTCTGCTGCTCCCTGAGTCTCACCCGCTGCCTGATGGAGGCACGGCTGTCTGCTGCTCCCTGAGGCTCGCAGAATCCCCCTCTCTCTCATTCAAGGTTGTTTCTGTAACTTTTGCCATCTGAAAGCTGCCCCCCCCCACAGAAGTCCGCAGTGGCTCCTCAGTTAATTAATTTATAACTAAACTTTTTTTTTCTTTCTCTCCATTGGTGAATCACTCCGTAAATTATCTGGAGCAGTGGCTGTTATCTTCTCCTTGCACGCCACCCCCAAACTTCTTGATGAAACGGTCCACTGAGTGCTTGTGGGTATGTGTTTATGGCCCACCCACCTCCGGCTGCGGGATGACGTCTTTTAGCTAGTGAAGGATGGTAATTAAGCAACTTTCTGGTAATAACAGGCGGGTAGATATGGACAGAGGAGATGGAGGGAACGTGAAGGCCCGACCACCGTGGCCACTCCTATGGGATCCGATGATCACTGCTGCCCCTGACAGTGACCCTTGCCCCCTGGCCCAGGTCAATAGCAGTCCATCTCCCCATTGGCTGCTACCGAGGCCCGAATGAGAGCCGCCGCTCTTATCCATCGCCTCGGAGGTGAGCTTCTCCCCCAGCGTATGGCAGCGCTTTGGTGAATAAGCTACCATTACTGGTGCCTCCACCTCTGCTTCTGGGCTGGGGCCCTGTGAAATACAGGTACACCCTAGGCTGCCTGGTCCCAGGTGAACCTGGCTGCACCTTCCCTATCCTCCCAGGGGCCAGGTCGAGAAGCCAGATCTCGGCTCGGCCGCAAAAAGCGCCCCCTTCAGGTATACAAAGCAAAGGCAGCCTAACGTAATCCTGGCAGGAAACTGCAGACAGGGCGGTGATGGACTGGACATGGTCTGTCTTCTGCTTCTGTATGCGGCGGAACGAGGAGGCGTCACCTTGGAGACCAATGGTTTCATTTTTATTGGGCGCTGCTGTCGGGATTACGGGCCTGTCTGAGCTGGCGAGGCGGTGCTGGTGAGATCCAAGCGGCCTGCGGTTTGTTTGTGTGTGTGCTCTCATGCGTGTGCACTGCAGGGCTGGGGGAGCATCTCGAGAGCGCCATGTGGCATCCGGGCGGACAGGATACAATCCGACAGGTTTTTAAATCACGGGAACTGTGGGGAACTTTGGGTAGAGGTCAACACAGCCCAGGGCAGGCAGCCTGGCGTGAAATGGCCGCCCCTACCCGAATACTCCCCACGATGTGTGACATGCAACAACAGCGAGGAAGATGATGACAGTGACAACCAAGGGCACAAAGACTGTAGCCTGAGGCTGGTTTGGCTCTTTTGTCTAACAGTCGTTTACTTCGTGGTTTAATGCTCAAGTAGCTCTTTTTCCTTTGGAAATGGGTTTTCCTTGTCTGCTTTTATGTAGTGATGCTTAAAGATGGAAACATTGGGGGAAAATATATTCATATGCGTAAACAGAATGCAATGGTATGGCAAAAAAAGCTTTAAAGCTTGTTTGTGTTGGTATGGAGCAGCTGAGAGAAGACCACAGTCAAGGAACCTGGGCGGCCTGTGGAGGCTGAATGTGGCCCCTGTAAGAGAGCTGGTGGTGAATCAGACCCCCAAAACCCAAGAGGGAGCCAGTGATTCCTGGTGCATGAGGGGGGGGGGGTATACAGTACAGAACATGCCATCTCCCCTGGGAGATATCCCCACACATTTAACACCACGCCGAAGAGGTAATGTGCCTCGCCAACTCTGAAGGAGCATAACTTGCTGATTGTAGTCACCTCTGACGACCATTCCCTGTTAACGGCAGCAAGGGGAGCAGGGGAACTGCTGTAAACACGGCCTCCAGTGGAGAGGTGCAGCCTGCTTGTCGCCGCAAAAACCGATGAAATCCTCAGTCCCATCGGTTTACTGTTTAGTTTTCACCTAGTAGGAAACCAATTGGCCTGTGTCATGAGGTCATTGGTCATGATTAAGTAAGAAATATGATACTGATTGGTTGGATTGGACTGATTGGAGCTGTTGTGCTCAGATCACAACAATAACAGCATGTTCGTGGAGGCGGCCATGATTGTTCCGAGATGTGTAGCTCGAACAGGAAATTGGTCAGGTGTGACGTCTCGTACCTCCGAATTTACAACTTCATCTGGACAAACGAACACACCATAAGAAAGCTGTTGGATTCACTTTCACTGACCTTTACTAGAGCAGATAAACTCTTCAGTCCAGGGGGGTGTTCCACGAAGCCGGATTTCTTGCTCAGCCGGATAACTTGTCGGATTAAAGGTAGTGTGCGCTGAATGTAAGTGAACAAAGATAGTTAATTTAGCCAAGACTACCTTAAATCCAACAAGTTATCCGGCTAAATCCTGCTTTGTGGAATTCCCCCCTTGGTTCTTCCTTATTATGCTTGCTGGTCCCTGGCACCTTAGGCCTACTTTTCCCCTTTCAGCAGGTGGACCCACACAATGCATTCATATAGACTTTGATGATTGAGCCTGGCTGGTTATTTGGGTGGCCTGACCACCAGGCCTTCACCTGGGACTACCACCTCAGGTCTGGCTCTGGGGGTCTCTCCTGGCAACCGCAGTCCACGCAGGATGCTCTGATTTTCATTAGTTTGTGGGCATCTTTGTCTGATGGTAGTTTCTCTGGCTCCTTCCCACATCTATGTTCACCATGGGAAGTACCGGAAGCTGAATCTCCACACAGCATAGCTCTGCAGGCCCCAGACCTGCTAGCTGTGCTTTGTAATTTTGTTACAAATTACAAATACTTGCTTATCAAATGAGAAAATGTTTTTAATTAAAATACAAGTACGTTGTATTTTGAAAATACACGTAAAATAGGTAAATAGGCACATGATGAACGTGTATCATTACAGCCCTAGTAATTACAAAATTTACAGCATTCCCTAACTTTAAATAGAATAATAATTTTGTGAGTTGCGTGTGTTATAGCTTTAATGTAATGTGAGCTCAGCAGGCTGCATACACAGAGGCGTATTGGAGTTACACCCTTCATTTATACCCAGTGTTTCCCCCAGAATCAGTGGCTGACAGGGGTGCCGGAGTGTGCATATTCACACGCGAGGAGGCACACCAACACCTTCTTAAATTAATAATTGTAATGCATGAATTTCCCACTTTGTCTTACAGTAGGGTGTCAAACATGTGCAAACTCGAAGAATAAACATTTTTACGCTCAAAAAGGGAACCAGCTATGTTATAATATCACATATAACAATATTATGGATTCCAGCCCGTAATATTATACTTATAAAATTCAGTGTCAAGTTCATCAGTCTGTTTTCCTTTTCACACAGGCTCAGAGGCTATAAAAATGCTTATATTTAGCTGATAGAAGTTCACTTTGTCCTTAGGAACAAAAGTAGCTAGTCTGATTTATCTCTAATGAAATCTTATATATGACAAGCCACAAGATGCCACTGTCTGAGCATGCCTGTTGAAATAAAGTAGAATGCCACTAGACGGCTAGCAAGTTAATTTGCTTTAAGTTCTAGAGTTCAATTTTTCTGCTCTATAATGACATTCAGTGAGCAATATCTGATTGACATTTTAGTACATACTTTACCTTAAAGCAGTTTGCACCGAGCACCAAATCAAAATCAGGGAAAAACAAAGTTCATAATGAGCTGGGCCCAACAGGATGTGTCACATGATTTACTTGCATCTAGCCAAAGACTGTGGTGGGCTATATTTATAAGTCTGTAAGTCTGGTGATGAAGGTTCTTAAAATGACTGAAAATACTTCATATTTATTTTAAATACAAAAATATGATTCACAAAGTACTTTGTTGCAAATTACATATGATTCTTTCCATCCAGCAAAAGACAGATTACAGATTACTTAAAAGTACTACATTTGTACACATGGATTGTCCATTTATGTTCCACTCTGCTAATTTAGTGCAGGGACTATGAAGTCTAAGGTCCTGGGAACAGTACCGTGTCATGGTGGAAATGAACGGATCCAAGCTGGGAGAATTGTCATGGAGACTAAGGAAGGCAGCCCCACAGTCTCCTAGACACAGGAATCTGCCAGTGCTTTCCAGTTGATGTCTTGTGGTCAAGGACCTGTGCGATGCCCTCCTAATGTAATATTGCCCCTCACTCTCTCCCTGTTGATCTTCTGTTCAGTCATTGCAGTTTTGTTTCCAGGGGAGTTTGTTTTCAGTCGTCAGTCCTGTCACTCCCCCACCAAAAAATATATCCTTACGCCAAAGGCTGTTACACACACCCACATTTTTCAGTTAAAGGAACTGATTAAACGAAATATGCCATTTTTTTTCTCCAATAGTGTGACTCGATCAGTTGAGCATTGACTAGAATGCATGTCCCCTAAGCGGACGGGCCCGCCAGCACCCTTGTGATTATGGGTTGTTTGGTGAATAGAGAAAAGCGTATTTGTTTCTATGGTTACCAAACAGTGCTGGCACCAAATATCAACATCATTTAATTTTTTTTCTTTTGTTTCTATGCGCATGCCTTAGTGGGCACCAGAATTTGCCAATTTCCTCTGGCTCTTGTGTGTTTGCAGGTGGCACAGATCAATGCCATCGCTAGCGGGAATGTCTGCTTTCTGCTGGCACCACCAGGGGCCAGTTTGGTATGTTTCTGAGTGATGTAATCCTGCTCTTTGACTGGGTGATGTACGAAACTTAAGCAAAAAAAGCACCCAAGAATATCGATTTTGAAACGGCAACAACCTTGTGGAAAACCAAACCATTTAAACTTGCTGCTGACTCGGTTGACAGAAGCTGAGAACAATGCTAGTCGCTAGCTGACAGGTGCTAGGCTGACTGCCCGGCCTCAGCTAGTCCTGACTAAATGCTGGAGAAGGCACGCCCACTAGATCCTTGCGGGCTAAGACATACAGGCTGCCCAGCTGCTACATCACTGCCTGCCATGTTTTCACATAGCCTCCTCATAGCGGAATTACAGATGCTCAAACACCACGGCCATAGATCAGGCTTTGCAGTAGCAAAGTTAACATTACTCACTGGCTCTGACGCTGTAAACACATTTGACTAATGGCTTTATGGTGCATCCCTGTGAATGTAATGGGCCTTTCGGAAATCTCGACGTGACAGTAATTAGTACATGATCGATAGAGGTGTTCTGTACAAAAAATCTTGCAGCCAGTAACCAAAATAATTTTGTAGGTTGTTCTCAGCAGTGCTACAAAATTATAAATTATTGATTTTCATAATTGTTCATGATGAGGCTGAAGTCTCCTTCAGTAAGCAGAGGGTAATGGGCAGGGGACGCCCTGGGCGGGATTCCAGTCCATCACAGGGCACGAGGCAGGGGACACCCTGGGCGGGATTCCAGTCCATCACAAGGTATGAGGCGGGGGACACCCTGGGCAGAATTCCAGTCCATCACAGGGTGCGAGGCAGGGGACACCCTGGACAGGGTACCAGTCTATCACAGGACCTAATTCAGGGGACTCCCTGGACGGAGTTCTGGTCCATCACAGGGAACGAGGCAAGGGGACACCCTGGATGGGATGCCAGTCCATCACAGGGCACATGTTTACACACTATGTGGGACACTAAATCACCTAACTGCTTACTCCTGGACCATGGAAGGTAATCAGAGTGACCCACACAAAAACAGGGGGAACAAGCAAACTCCACACACAAATGGGGTTGGGATTCAAACTCACAACCTTCATGATGTAAGGCTACAGTCCAACTCCCTGAATGTACGGAAATGGACCTGTCTTTTGAGTCTTCCCCTACCTGCTTATACCGTTTAACATTAGCTACTACCTTAATATTGTTTCTAATTTTGTTTCTCATAAGGTTGTTATGATGAGATGGTTGGGATGAGTGGTGTATAAGAATAGGCAGAATTAAACTCAAGCAAGTTGCAAGTATAATTATGATATGGAGGCTGACCAAAAGCTCACAGGCGGACCATCATCACCAGCTCGTGGGATCTGAGGTCTGCAGAAAATGCTTTCTTCAGCACTTCTCAAGAAGAATGCTGCTTGGGCCTGCATTAAGCATCCACAGGGTTAGTACACTTTACCATGGCTCCTTGGGCTCCTTCTGGATTTTGACATGTATGATGCAGGTGTCCTCATTTAGTGGGGCCATTTTAAATTCTACTATTGCTGTTTGCTGGTGGTTGAGACCCTGGGATTGAGAAGAGAAGGTTACATGTTCAAATCCCTGAAGTGGGGATGCTGTGCTGTTTCTGTATTAAAATACTCAGTGGCAGCTTTTGGAACACTACATTCATTTAACTGACATGGAGCATTATAATATTTTACGGAGATAGATGTATGTCTAAAGTAATCATATGTAAAAAATTAATCGCAAATCCAAAATCATATGTGTATATCTGTAACATGATCTGTAAGCAAAAATTTTGCAAGTACATTTTTACTGTAACATTTATGCTGAATGTGTGGCACTCTAGGTTTACAGATTCTCATTTTACGAGAGTAGTTAAGACAGTTTAGTTTGTAGCCGCCAATGTGCCATTGATTTGTAGGCCTAGGTAGATAAATTTACATGTAAAGTAGTTATACTTAGATCTCATAATGATCTTGTAATTTCATGAACCGCAAATCCATATTCAGGGTTGCAAAATGTGTACAGGTACCTACCGCCTAAGTCTCACACAGTGGCGGCTACTAGTTTATCAAACAAACTCATTTTAGACCTACATCATAAAATTATATGAATATTATATTGTAGCAATTCGGAGGGTTGGGGGCGAAGTTTCCCAGAATGCTTTGGGGCGTAGAAGGGAGAATTGTGTTT
>JAODKL010000135.1:24704009-24721380 GCA_026780765.1 Petrocephalus schoutedeni
AGTGACTGAGGGATCACACCTGTCACCTGGGTATACCTGGACAGTCTCTTTCCAGGGAAGAGCAGGTGTCCCTGATGCTTAACATACTGCACTAGCCAAACCATGTTGCACCCCACCGTCATGATATATCATTATTAAGCCTGGACTGGTAATGGATCATTCTCCACACTAAACCACAGAACTTATGGCTCACCCAGAAGAGCTTTGCGTGATGAACTGAAATGTCAAATCAGGACATGCCCAAGATGACCCTCTTCAGCGCTGGAGCTTAGTATTGCTTTAAGGCAAGAGCAGAGTGAAATACCAGAAGAAATTAGCATGAGGCTTTTTTCATGACACATTAAAGCAGCCATTAAGACCACAGACAGGCAATTATGGTATTAATTCCATGGAATAAAGACATTTTTATTCATAACTTCCTAATTTCTCAAGATGAAGTTTTATTCATAACTACACATGTGCCATGACTTTTTGTAGGACAGTTTAAATTAATATGTTAATGTAGCAATTCGGCTAAAGTACCTCGCTCAAGGGTATAGCACAACTGTCCATCGATAAAGCTGAGAATGGAGTGCATCTGTCAAACGTATCATTCTGTATGCAGCTGCTGCTATGATGGCATGTGACTAAACAGCCAAGCAATGCAGCTTAATAATCTGCTTTTTCCCTTGAAGGATAGAAGAAAATAAGTATGTGCGATCAGTACACAATCATCTTTCAGTTAATTAGGGAAGTTCTAATGGCCACCTTGTTAACATGATGCCGGCTGCCTGTTGTTCAGCTTCTGACCTGGCCGGTCCCTTACTGGCTGGCCTCCGTGACACGAGCCTGACTCTGACCATCTTCAGGCATTGCCTGCTCGCAGCCAGACCAATTACACGAGTGCGGAGTCTGATTAGCGCAGCATTAGGGACCTTTTCTCTATGCTTGGTGACAAAGAAAGTGCTTTAATATTTAAGAAATCAGAGCATAGTTATTCTCCGTGCCTCCTCTGGTCAGAGGTGGAAGGTTAACAGCTTCTGTGCAGATTACCTCAAATTTTTTGAAAGGGAATGCGTGATAGTCGCAGACATTATTATAATTTTACTCCAGACATGAAGTGCAAACAGAATTGGTTGCCTTTTCAGGAAGCAGTAACAGGGTTGCTGGCTTTGGTCAGCGGGCTGGCGTGAGATTTTTTCTGCACATGAATTTACACGTATGTAAGAGTTTTGTACCTTGTAAATAGTCTGTGGGGTTAGCAAACTACCCCAATGTCTTTGATGCAGCTAATTTTAGGTGTATAATGGAATAATATAGTTCTGCCATAAGATTTCTTGCGTGACCATGAGAGTCTGAAAGCACGAGTGTCACGCCAGATGTGTGCGAGAGTCTTCTGATTATTTGTCCATATGAAGGAAGCTTTTAAATGACAATCCATCCTTTTGGAAACAGCACTGGGGAACCCATTCTGGTCCTGCCTTTACTTGTGTCGGTCTTACTGTAAAAATTAGAAATTGGACAAATGATGCTTCAAAACCCACAGTGGGTAAAATTAATGTGTGCCATCAGTCACCGGTTTGGCCCACTTCCCTTTGGATCAAATCGGGCACTGACTGACAGCACACACTAATTCCAGGGTCATTTCCCCAGTGCTGGCAAAAAATAGCATTCATTTTGAGTTTAATGTGTTGAAGGTATAGATGAGCCTTCATTTTATTTTTGATTGATAGGTCTATACCAATACCTATCTGAGCTGCACACCTTTACTAGTCTCTGCTGTCATTTAAATGATTCCCTCCCTGGACATTTCTACTCAGCCTGGAACACAGCAAGTTGTTTAGGTTTAGGTATGGTGTGGGTTCATAACATGCCAGTCTCCTTGCTGGAAGATCCTTGAGCAAGGTGTTTCTACATCACTCTTTCTTCAAATATATCTGTATGCATGAATGTGTGAAAATGGTTAGGGGTGTCGGATTAAAAGCTTTAGCTATGTGTACAGTCTCAGCACAAGACGGAGAAGATATGGATTTCAATTTCAGAACATGCGCTGGATACATTCGACTTCTGGAGGAGAACTTCTCTCAGATATCCATCCAACTCCCATAACTGTAATAACTCACCCAAGGAAACACAAGACAGAGGACACCACAGATGAGATCTCTCCCACATATGACATCAGATGCATAAACATGTATTCCATCTCAAATTTGAGGTGTTCCCCAAACAACCAGGGGCTACGCATTTCTGTGCCACGTGTGGGTTGCCAAATGGATAATTCTTTGCAGGATGACTTCAGAGTAGGATATGACAGCTTGAGGTTGCCAGTTCCAGACATATGGGGGCCCTAAATTGTGTTTCCTCAAGCAGCGCGTTATTCCCGGATCCGTATGGTGCCGTCTGCAGATGGGCTCGGCCGGCATCGCCGCGGCACGAAGCAAGCCGGAGAACTTCATGCAGTGAGTGCCTGTGGAGACGCGCCATACTGATGGACATATTAATCACCCGCTGTCTGAGTGTCCATTAAGGAGTGATTCCCTTAATGAGATGCCTGGACGGTTCCCACTTTCGCTGGACCAGACCCAGCATCAAGGCGCTAAATCAACAAGCTGAAGTGAGTGTGGAGGAACTCAAGCCCGGCTATCTGTAATAAACCTAAAGCTCAGGACTGAATGGCAATGCTGAGTTTCCCAACTCCCTCCTTTTCCAGAAGCACTAGCCTCTATATAAAGACCATCGTGCCTAATGTAATGTTTCTTAAGTTTTCTCAACTGAAGCGAGTTTCTTCTTTTTTTTTTTCCTCCTCAGGTTTTTCTCAAATTGCTTATATGCAAATATGTAGTTTGCAAAATTATGAGTATCACACATAGGGAGACCAGGGGACAAAGGCAAGTTTTCGAATAGAGAGCCTGTGGTGCTCGGGGTTTATTAAGGAAATGGGCCTAACGAAAGCTTGCCGGGTCCAATTTTAAAAGGGCGGCTTTAATTGTACTTTTGAGAAAAATAGACATTGCTTTCGGGGAAATGGGCCGTCCCTCTGTTAGGAGAAAAGAAGGGTGTGGGTGGAGAGAAGCACACAGGTGACCCGCTGAGACTCCATGGGAAGGCTACTTACATGGCTGAAATTAGACTGAGGAGGAACCGGTACACAAAAGACTCAAGCAAAAGCAAATGCTAGAATCATGCGAAAGATTTGGCAGAAAAAATTAAGAAAAAAAAAACTTCTGTACTGTACGCAGCAGAGGTGGGCTTAGATTCCACAACCTTCCAGGGGCTTAAATCATCTCTTCTTTTCATCTAACGTCGAAATTAAATAAAGGAATCCAGCAGTATTTCTTTACCTGTGAGGAGACTGCAGGCCCAGGCCTCAGAATCAATGGGATTATGAGCTTTGCACCCTGGGAATGTGGCAGCTTAAACCCACTGGAAGGGGACTATTTTTAACCCAAATAATTACGCAGGAATATCTCTGACTATCAGAGAAATATGCGAAGGTGGATCTCGGCTTTTTTTCCTCAGGTTTTCACACACTGGAATTAAGTGTGCTTAAAATAAGCAGTTAAAAATTAAAAATCAATTCAGAGAGTAGAAGCAGGAGGTGGGGGGGGGGTGGGTTTTGGGTGAGGTGATGCATGAGTATAATCTCCCCTAAAGTCCACCGGATGTCTAATTAGCTAAATGACATTTGTTGGCTTTAGTATGCGAAGGAGTTCAACATGAACATGCTACATTTAAGCCACTCCGGACGAAAGCTTCTGCTGAAAATGTAAATGGAGTCATTTCTGAAAATTGTGAAAAAATCAAAACCTACTGAACTGTAAAGGGAAGAACTAGGCTTGGATCCCCTAAGCTCTCATGGTCTCACTATTCCTTTATTCTTCTCAACTTTCCATCTAAATTTAATTGTGAGGAGGCTTCAGTACTCAAGGCTCACAGAATGAGTGGCCTTGTGAGCGACCCATAGGTTGGTTTAAATCTGGAGAACCAAGCAAGGGTTTAATTCCAGATAAAGAACCTATGGAAGAATGAATCTACAGGAGAAGGTTCTGACCCAAAGCTGTGCTGAAGCTACCTCTGCCAGTTCCATGGCCCCGTGTGAGAAGGTTCACTCTAAGGGTCTTGGTCCACTGAGAAGATGGAAAACTAATGAGTGGCACTACAAGGAAGGGATGTAATGTAGCCACCTCTGCTGGAAATTCATGTGCCACAGTGACAAATGTCTACTTCTCGTGGAAAGGAGAGTAAGTAATTATATACAAATGAACTTGTCAGGAGCCATCCCGAGACTATTACTTGAACTTGTACCTGCTATACTTGGCTTCCCTCCTGTGAAATTCCCGCTCTGCCTGTCATAGACAAACGAGGCCAGCATATGGTAATTCATGGACAAAACCATAGAGTTCCATTCTGGGGCAGCACAAGGAAATTGCGTTCTGTTGCTGGTGTGATTTCACAGCTCTGCTGCAGTTTGGCTAAGTGGGCTAAGCTTTGGTGCAGGTGCCCCGGAATGTCAGCAGTTTTGCGGCCTGTCCTTCGCCCAGTAGCCACATGTCTGTGGACCCTTGAGCAAGGACCTTAACCCCCAGCTCCAGGGGTGCCACTGGTGACTGACCTCTGTGCTGTTTAGCAGTTTTTGTGCATATGTTGCTGAACATTGATTTGAATGAAGGCTGCGTGTCCCCCTAGAAACTTTTCCTGCTACAACAAAGTGTTGTACAGCATATATCTAAGTGGCACCTGGCCTTTTGATTTAAGTTATGTATCGGTATTGATTTTTCTCTGTGAAGCATTTCAGCTCAGCAGATGTTTCAGTGTGTACTACAGCGGACTGTAGTTTATTTTTTGATAAAACTTAATGGATTTTCTGCCTGTTGGCTTTCGTTCATTAACTTAATGGATCATTTTGATGCAGTAATCTTGGGATGTTCCGTTTCAACCTGAGTTGTTCCCGACGGGCCGTGGAAGGCGAAGCAGAGAGAAATCTGACATCCTGCCAGTGCTGGGAGGGCAGGCACTGCCTCTGCTCCATGCAGCCCCACTGGCGGCGGTAAAGCGGGCCCTTTGTCTTTGAGACTGGTGACAGGCGTTAGAAGCACTTATTCGCGGCGGCGCGATGATGGGGTTCACGCGGACCGGCGCGCCGCCAAATGCCGCGTCCGATTGAGTGTGACGTGGCAGGTAGGAGCGAAAGCAGAGCAGCCCTCGGGGGAATGGAACAGGATTGGGGTGATCGCCGCGGTTAGCGGCGGGGGGGGCAGCGGGAATGGACCTTCCATTAAACGCCCCCCCCCCCCCCCCCCGGGGAGCCAGACCCGCTCAATCGCTCTCGAGTGAGATGTCTCATGTGAGGCGCTTCAGCAGACATCTGTCTCCATGAAGAGAGTGCCGACCGCGGGGAATGCCAGGGTGCAAACAGGACCTGAAATACGCTTGTGTTAGGAGCCATCTTCTGCTAAAATTCTCTCCGGTGTTATAAGGTAACAAAACAACAAAACTTATAAAAATAGAAACAACAGGCGAGCGTCACCTCCCTCTCTTACAAGGGCCACTGTCATGCAGCCACTGGCTCCACATGCTGACTCAGTCATGACACGCTAATGCCCAAAGTCCCAGACAGGCAACGCTCTCACCAGCTCAGGCCCTGCTGTATTTCTCTTGAATATAATGGGACTGAATGGCATTCTTTCTTTGATGATTAAAGCACACAAAAAATAGATTTAAAAAAACAGCAATGTCTCATAGCAGCAATCATGACCCGGTCACTCAAGATAATCCCCAGACTTTGTAGTGAGCAGATTAGTATAGGAACTAATTTATTATAGCTAACTTCATGCACCAATCATATTACTGCACAGAAGATATCGCCGGGGTGCTCGTGCTCGCATCTTCTGCACAGCCAATTGGTGTATTGAGTTTTGTCTTTGGATTATCTTGAGTAACTGATATGTTCAATATCTCCAAACCTAGGCAACTCACAGCAGAACAACCTAGATCAGAGGCAGGGAACCTGGTTCATGGGGAGCCAGTGTGGCCTTTTGAGATGACCTCCCAGTTGCATCTACGTTTCCATACTGTAGAGGTATCGTGTTCACCTAGCATGCCAAAGGTCCCTGGTTTAAACCGGGTGGGAATTTTTCTACCACTTCTTTTAGCTCAAAAGCTTGTGTATGTGTGCTTAACATGTGGTTGGTATTGGGATTAATGCCTGCATTCTCAAAGTATTTCAGGGCAGTGGTGGCCTAATGGTTAGGGAAGTGTGCTTGTGCCCAAAAGGTGGCTGGTTTGATTCCCTGATCAGCCGACTGCAACCCCCAAGTACTGCTTTCTGGGTGCTGGATTAGGGGCTCGCTGCATGTCACATATGAACTAAATGCAGAGAACACATTTCGTTGTTGTGTGCTTTGGTGTGTCGACAATCAATCACTTTCTATCAGCCAGTAATGGTGGGTCTTGAGTATTGTAGTTAAGATCTGCTGCTTTATCATTGGCTTATTGAGAGGTCATATCAAAAATCCAGACCCACGCTGATTTCCATGGATAGATAGCACTAAAGTCCCTCTAAAATACCTTTTTTCAGTTTTGGGATGAACTTTCCCTTTAACAAAGTCATTACTGTTAATCACACTATTAGTTGATTATCCTAATCTTTATTCTGTAAAAGTACAGTATTGGCTATAGTATTACATCAGTTTATTCTAAGTTTAACTGATGGCACAGATGACGTTGGGGGCAGCCAATGCCCAATGCTAGACCATAACATTAGAAATGATTTGAGTTGGTCATTCAAGGGAGTGTCCCTCATTGGTCTGTCATGGCTCATTATGGGAGGCCGATACAACCACGGGTAACTGATCTCAGGCTGGGCTATTTGTGCTTATGCATCATCCATAACCATACTGTATATCCAGCGCAGGGTCATATGCGCCTGGACACAAGGCAGGGGAACACTGGATGAGATGCCAGTCCATTGCAGTGCCCATGTCAAGGCCGACCTGGATGCTGAGATGCCCCCTGCTGCTCGCTGCTTTGATGGCAGCTGTACTACTTTAAACTTGCCCCCCCCCGCCCCCCCCCACCAGCACAGACTCCCCCTTAGACCCGGGGCCCATTAATATCACTTTGTGTCACTTCGTTTCAGCCTCCCATTACTTTCAATCATCACTGACATCTCCTAATGCTTCCCTAGTCCCCATTCGAGATGAAAGCCCTAATGTTCATTCCCAGTCTCATTAGAAGCCCAGTGCAGATATACCCGTCATCTCTGACCGTCACATATGGGGAGACTCTCCAGTAATGGACGTCAAGGATGAAGTGGCTGGTGGGAATTTGACATATATTTGCTATTTTTTTACGGTCGAGCGATTATATTTTTTGGGGAGGGGCATCGCCATTAATAGATCTTGTCCGCGAATAGTTTTCTATTGGTTGGTACCTACTTTCAGAATACGAAGCCTTCGGGATTCCTTGTAGGGCTAGTTGCCATCCCAACCCAAGAAGTGCGTAAAGGTCCCCAGGTTTGGGGACAGGAGAGGACACCATAGGGTCAAAGTGGTAGCCCAGAGATAGATGCACCTTGATGCAATCATGTGATGGAACCAACACAGTGGGTCAGTTATATTGCTTTTTACTTTTATCATCAGTCATCAGTGCTTGTTGTCAGTTCTAAACACATATGAAAACCGAAAACATTCTTGCAACACAGACAACTATTTCTTGCTGTTTGTACATCAGTGACCAGTGCTAATGGACGTTTTGCAAAACACTAGACACTGATCATTTGATAATGCCAGGTGAACAGTCTCAGGTCAAGCTATATTGTCAGCATGTGAGTGCAAGTATTCTCCTGAGCGCCACTATTCTGAATGACAGTCAGTTCCCACTTTCCCGTTGTCACTGACTGATCATTTTTCTTTATCAAACTGATACTTATTCATGTCGAAGACACCAGTTTCAACATAGCAATTGCAATATGGCTCCACATGACAGAATGGAAAGTTCACTGGCAAGAGAAAGCACTTGCATGCACATGTAACTTGCAACAAAAAAGTCACACAACACTGTATAACACAAAAACAGGCCAACAGCAATATAAAATGACAACAAAATCATGCACCACGTGAACCAAAAACACAACAGTGCTGTATCACTGCAGCTTATGGAATGTATTTTTAAATCAGTTTGAAAGCTTGTAACTGTTCTGCCTGTGCTTGTGTGCATGATGATCACATACATATATATTTTGGTAGTAAAATTATTATAATGGGAAACTGCATAATCTATTTTGACCAACAAAACTAAAGCAACAAAAAATTGTGCTGAATGATGACAATTGTACAAAACCATTTGCATAAATGTACTAAAACAAATTTGTGTGAAGCAATGAGAAATGATGTTCTGCTGTGCAGTAGTGACATTATAGCGTGTGTTAATTATCATTTGAGAAATGCTCCAAGCAATTGAAAAAAACTGTAATGCAAAATGGAACTACTGTAAAAGACAGGATGAAGGAAGTAGAGTCTGGTGCTGTGCCACACAAATTTTTGTATGTAGGTGAAGCTGGTTTCAGTCTGGCTAAGACCAGGGACCGTGGAAGGAATGTCACAGGCCACAGAGCAGCAGTACAGATACCAGGGGTGAGGTGGTTCAGACATTATTCTTTGTGCAGCCATATTAGACAATGGTGCTGGAACATACATCCACACAGATGGTCCACATACTGAAGCTCTGTTAAACATTCCTTGATTACTTTACAGACTTCTGCTGATGTTGGGCTCAGTGGCGTACATTATATAATTATACGAGGCGATGGCCCATCCCTTTACACTTCTGCAGTGATGGAGTGGTTTAGGGCTTCTCCAAGCATCTCCATTGCATTTTTCCCTTTGTGTTCACTGTTCCTTAATCCTATTGAGATTTTTTTCTGGCTGGAGATGGAGGGTTTATGACCACTGTCCTTACGACTGAATGCCGCTATTATATGCTATATGACTGAGACTTGTAGAGCAATCTCAGCATCCGACTGCCAGAGCTGGAGTGGGCACGCCCAAAGGTATCCATCACGCTGCACTGCCAAGGAAAATATTTGACGTGGCTTGACAAAAACAAGTGGCCTGATTTCCAGGAAAGGATTTATCGTGCACTGTAGCAGATTTTGATTCTGACTCTCAAGCAAATGGCATTTTTTTTGCCCCTTAACTATATCATGTATTTATAAAGGTTGTTTTTTTTGCTCATGATCAGGTTTGAGCTTGATTGCACCAGTATAATGCCCAACAACAATTCATTATGCAGCTTCTCGGTTTTGCATTTTCTGTGTTTAGTTGGTGATGTTTATGGTGGATTAAAATAAACGTAAGAAACATTGTGCTATAAACATGACCACGATTTTCTGTCTGTCTGAGATGTCTGGCTATTGTTTTGCTTGTGAATATCCAGTGAATGCTTGGATGTATTACTGTCGTAATGCTTTGTGCAACTCTTTGTAACTTACCCAAAACAATTAACTCATGTCAGTACCACCAAAATGAAAAGCACAATCAGCATCGTTTTCCCACGACAGTCAAAATGCTTTCCTATATTGCCAGTATGTCAGTGTAAGTATGTTCCTGAGCTCCACTATTCTGAATGACAGTCAGTTCCCACTTTCTCATTTTCACTCACTGATCATTTTTCTTTATGAAATTGATACTTATTCATAACAAAGACACGAGTTTCAACATTGCAAGGCCCTACATTATAGTATGTATATATAGTATAGTATAAGTTCTCTGGCTAGATAAAGCACTCGCATACACATGTAACTTTTTCAGATATCAAAACACAGTACAATAGCAAACAAAAAAGTCACACAGTACTATATCATGCACTGTGTGAACGAAAAACACAACAGTGTTGTATCAGCAAGTTTATGGAATGTATTTTTAAGTCATTTTGAAAGCTTCGTTAACTGTTTAGCATGTGCTGGCTAACACGATGTACATACACTGTACATACAAAATTAAGAGACCACTATATATTAAAAAAAGTATGTTTTTTTTAAACCCTGGTTTTAATCTATGGTTTTATAGAAGCCTATGTTGAGCAGCAGGCTGTTTCCAGGCTCAAAGTTTCTAAGACAGCACTACACAAGAGCGTGAAGCAGCAGTAGACAAGAAGGTGACGTAGGAGACACTGGCACTGATCAAAAACTAGCCTGTTAAAAGGAGGAAGTGACTTTCTAATGCCAGAGATGGCCGTTTATCTGACATTTTCTCATGAATTGGAGGATGACATCACGTGACCTTCAAAAGGAACGGGAAACATTAAGTGTTGTGAAGTGCCCTGTTAGAACAGTTCATATCAGGCTCCTAGTCTCCTTCCATATATTGAGGAAATGACTGAAACACATTTTTTTTTCTGTATATAAGCTGCATATTATTTGGGTGTAAAATTATTATAATGGGAAACTATGCAATCTACTAACAAAACAACTAAAGCAACTGAAAATCGTGCCAAATGAATACATTTGTACATAACCATTTGCATATATGTACTAAAACATTTGCAAATTTGTGTGAAACAATGAAAAATGATGTTCTGCTGTGCGGAAGTGACATTATGGTGTGGGGATTAGACTTGTTCTTTTGCAAATGTTAACTGTCATTTGAGAAATGCTCCAAAGCTATCGAAAAGGACTGCAAGTCAGCTGCACCGTATTCATGAGCTGTACAGAAACATCTGAAGGTACTGCTGCCATCTGTACAGTGCTGCTACACAGCCTCCTGGCTTATGGACCTTATTATTCCTGAAGCATGGATCTTCTCTCCATAGTTGCATGAGTTTCCTTCAGGTACTCTTACTGTAAAATATACCATAGTGTGTGAGTATATTGGAATGTGAATGACTGTGTGAGTATATTTCAATGTGAGTGATTGTGTGAGTACATGTGAATATATGTGAGTGTGTGTGAGTATATTTGAGTGTATGTGAGTGTGTGTCTGAGTGAGTGTGTGACTTTATGTGTGTGTGAGTGTTTGTAAGCATGTGTAAGTGGGTGTGTGTGTGTGAGTGAGCACTGTGTGTGTGTGTGCGCGTATGTGTGAGTGAGTGTGTGTGTGAGAATATGTGAGTGTGTGAGCATATCTGAGTGTGTGGGTGTATGTGAGTATATGCATTGTGAGTATGTTCACTGTATGTGTGAATGAGTATGAATGGTGCGTGTGTGAGTATATGTAAGGATATGTATGTATGTGTGAGTATATATCAGTATATGTAAATGTGTGTGAGTGTATGAGTATATGTATTTGTGAGTATGTGTGAGTGTAAGTGAGTGTGTGTGAGCGTGTTTGTGTCCTGAGATGGGCCTAGTGCCCAGTGACTGTCCCTGTATTAGATAAGTAGTTGACAAATGGATTGATGCATGCATGCACAGTATTTTCTGAAATAGCTTGTCTTTCCAGATGCAAATGCGTCTCTCTCATCTCTGGACCATCGATACAGTACGCGTCTCAGCACCTCTGTTCCACTGTTTGATTGCTAGCTGTCAGCAGTTCATTCTGTTTTTCCTGATGCGCCCAGCCTTGTTCAGATGGGGGTCCGTTGTTGAGACTCCGTCCCGGGCTGTGGTCTCAGCTGCTTCTGGAGTGTTACCATTCCTCACTCCCACACAACCCCACCGACAGCTGCAATGTAGTTTCCCATTCAAACAAACCACCAAGTAGATAGAAAATCAGAAAACATAACAGGCTGCATTATTTATAAATAATAGCCTTTACACAGTTCAAAATAATTTGACTGTTTTGTTGCTGCCGATGCGGCAGTGAGCCCTTGACAGTGTGTTTTATTTATCTGTGAAAATGGGAGTGTGTTTGTCTGGTGTGAGGGCTCACCCATGTTTTGGCGTCTCATGCGAGAATCAGCCCTCAGAAGGTGTTTCATAATTCAGAAAGCATAAAATGAGGGTGGCAGAAGCTGATCTTGTGCCAAGGGGAGATCTGAAGGGGCCGCAGCTGAAGGCTTATTGAGCGGCACCAAGTCCTGGATCAAATTTCCACGGGAGAAACACCTGTCGGCTATCTGGAGAATTACTGTTCCCTAAAATGTGCATAGCAGCGAATATGGAGTTCACTCACAGCCAGAGGTGGGTTCAAATCCCAGTCCAAGGAGTAAAAAATCCAGACCAGGATTTTGTTTCAACCAACTAGTCGAGCACTCAGTTGTGACTGAGACTCTTATGCTCCTTTTCCACTCCACTGGTGCCAGTGCTGGCACTGGGGCTGGTACTCGGCCGGTGCTGAAGTTGGGAACCAGCAAGAGCCGTCCTGCATTTCTAAGAACTAAACACAGGACAGCGGCCCTCCAGGAGATTGACACCCCTGAGTTAGAATATGGAATAGACCTAAGTCTTTTAATAAGTGGTGCTGAAGGTTTTAGGTCAGGGGTGTCAAATTCCAGTCCTGGAGGGCCGGTGTCCTGTGTAGTTTAATTCTTTCCCTGTTCCACCATAAACGATTGAGCTGAAGAGCTGTGTGGTAATTAGCACAATGAGCTGTGAGTTGAATCAGGTGTGTTAAATGAGGGTAAACCCAAAAATGTGCAGGGCTGCGGCCCTCCAGGACTGGAGTTGGACACCCCTGAGTTAGAGTGTGGAATAGTCTTCCTGATAGAGTAGTGCAAGCCAAATCCTTGGGTTCCTTTAAAGCAGAGCTAGATAAGATTTTAACAACTGTAAGCTATTAGTTGAGTTCTCCCCAAACAAGCTCGATGGGCCGAATGACCTCCTCTCGTTTGTAAATTTCTTATGTTCTAATGTTCTAAAAGGATAGAGAAAGGAAAAACATTTCACATAAAAATTAGAGACAGCACAGATTTCATCAGGCCATGCTGAGAGGTGCTTCTGGCAATCTTGGCGCCCTGGGTGAAGTCTACGCCCCCGCTTCATCAAGTGGTCAGTAGAAGTTGACCGCTGGAGGGAGGTGGAGATGGTTAAAGTAGCCAGCTGGGGGTGGGATCGGGGGAGGGGTGGGGTTGCACCCATGGGATTGGCACCCCCGAAAAAAGCCATCTAGCATAAGGCCCACAGTGATTAGGTGAACTTCAGCCATGAAGATACTCCTGTTTACCTGTTCACAGTCAATGCCCCCCCCCCCCCCCCCTGCCCGAACTGGTACACCCACATTAATCAGAATCTTCATCACCACACGAACAAACTGGAAATTTGCATTGGCACAGCTTGCTGCAGTTGGAGACACCATGAAGATAGACAATTAACAATTTGGCATAACATGGACAGAGAATAAATCTAAGGGCAGAATATACTGGCCAGGGAGGTGTAAATGCAAGGTAAGCGATAAATACCGAGGTTTCTGCAATACAGACAACATGCATCCGAACATTATTATCCTTATAGCATCTTATCTAGCCGGGGTTTAACCGAAGCAATGTCATGGCTAATTATTAGCAGCATAATTACTGATCCTCTTCACCCGGCTGTCACCCGTGACCTTGTCGTCTATAACAATGTGCATACAGGCTCGCTTTCTGCAAACCAGCGCTGCCGCTCAGAAAAGACCCCTTTTCTGTCAAGTCCGCTACAACTGCCACGGGGGGCACCCCTTCTGAGGTACGTCTGTGGTGATGGGAAATGGTGTCAGCTCTGGAGTCCAAAAGGCTGATTTAAAATCAGTGGAATCAGCAGGAGGAGAGAGTGTCAGTCAGACGTTGCGGAGTTGAGAGAAGGAACAGACAAGGCCGGGGAAAGAGAAATGGGCAGTTTATAACATTCTATGTGGATGATTTTTCTTTTTCTCTGTAGGCACAGGATAACTTGAAAGTACAGCCCTGATTTTAAAAGGGTTCTCGCTGACTGCTCGGGGGGAGCTGAGATGTTTACAGGGGCAGACACTGGAGATGTGTGGAGGAGACGAACCCTCTTCGCTGACTGAGGCTGCAGAAGCAAGTGGCGATGCCAGGGCTCCCCAGCAAGGAAATGGGCAGGTGCGGCCCCTCATGAAATCCCCCTCCCCCAAAATACGGGGCTTCTAGAAAATTCTGACTGCCTTCATCACCCTCTGCCTGGACCTTTCAGGGAATCAGAGAGATTGTGGGGTCTGGCTGTTGACCCCAGTTACCCCTCCTCCAATGGGATGGGGCACACTGCACCGGGGCTAAAATTCAGTAGAATTAACCGACATTTCTTGCTTTACTCCTCCCCAGCAAAACAGCATAAAAATGTCTGGTACACAGCACCCAGCTCTCTTCGAGGCTTGATTACTGTGCTCCTGTCACCATCAAAACCAAATTTGTTCACCCATGTGTGTAAGGAAAGCATCTTACACAGTATCTCGTTTTCAAGTGGACTGCAGTCTTTCTGATTAAGCATTCTCAGATTTTGACTCAAATCAATAAAGTTCTCAGGTGAAAGTGTGCGCGCTATCATTGTTCTCTTCCAGGAAGTTTTATTGTTCTTGGTGATTGGAGCTTCAACATCAGGTGTGGTTGATTTGGTTGGCATCATTGTAGCAGCAGTAGATTTAAAGGCCAACAGGAAGCAGGCTATTTTGGAAGTGTGAAATATTCAGTATACAAGAAAAGATGTACAGTGATTGAATTCCCTGGGAGAAAACTACTATTGTACTTTCGAACCGCTTCCGTGACACGACTGTGTAAACTTCTGGCTGTCTGGAGGTCAATGCTTAAATGTAACATCTATGGACTGGTTAGAGCTTGTTGTGTTTATAGCCTGACTCTGGCCAGTCTCAGCGCTCACTGTAAGTGAAAGTGACAGCTCCGAAAACCTGCGCGTTACACCAGCAGCCTTCTGCTAGGTTTCCTGATCAGTGTGGAAGCAACATGCCCTGCTCACCGTCACAAGATCTGTGCGGGTCGGCCTGACCACGTGACTGCGGTGCGGCGGAACACAGAATGGAGACAGAGCAGGATCAACAAAATCATAAAAGCTCTCCTCAGCAGAGGAAGGGAACGGAATGCGCTGTCTGCATGCGTGTCTTTGGCATGTCTGCATACGCGTATCAATTCCATTTGTCTGGGTGCTTTGTCTAAATCTTTTGAAATACTTTGTTTGCATGGAACTGGTCACACCTCTGTATAATTTGTAATTTATTTATATAATTCGGCATTTGCTGTGCGGTGATGGTTCCAACCTCGCGAAAGATAACTGGCTTGTTCATAAATCATGGCGCGGGCAGCTGCGGCGGAGGCGATAAGACCGGCGGCTGCAGCTAACAAATTTCCCGGCGGTAATGAGCGTCGCGTGCTGCTGTTCCGCGTCGCACCCTGTTGTTTCAGGAGGTGTGTGTGCA
This sequence comes from Petrocephalus schoutedeni, assembly GCA_026780765.1. Lineage (NCBI taxonomy): Eukaryota > Metazoa > Chordata > Actinopteri > Osteoglossiformes > Mormyridae > Petrocephalus > Petrocephalus schoutedeni. The sequence goes on from JAODKL010000135.1 coordinate 24,719,288, forward strand.
AACATTAATCACCCTCAAATAAAAATATTTCATAAATCATGATTGTGAAGCTTGCATCCACTTGATGTTTCAGAAAAATGCGCACAGGAGTAAGCGCAGTCGTTAATCGCATTGTTTGCTAAAGCACCTGTATGTTTCTCGAAGGCTCCCACTCTTTATATGCTAATATCACTAATTCCTCCTTTGCTTAAAACAGAAATGTCATTTGACATAATCGTTGCATATTAGGTAAATTAGCATGGGGAGCAGTATATCATAGCTTTGAATTGTGTTTTTCCCAGGGTTTGTGTGCAGGTTTGCAGAGTCACTTCACGCTTGTGGGAGTTTTACTTACATAAACATATTCTGAAGGCAGAACAAAAAATGATTGATTCATAGAGATAATCAATCAGATAGCAGGGGAGGCAGGTCCATCTGATTGGTTGATCTGACATCTGACACACGACTTGATTGGTTATCTCCCTGAACCAATCATTTTTCGTTCTGCCCCCAGAACTTGTTTGGATAAGTAAAACTCCCATGAGCTCACTTCACCGGTCTGTGTAATGGCAAAGCATTGCCTGCTCTCTACATTGAAAGTTTCAGCGACCCACCATGTTTTTGGACTGTGGGGGGTGGGGGGGGGGGGGGGGATGTGATTTCTGGAACATTCTCAGCTGTTTGATTTATGATGCAGGGAAAAAGGCTCCTTTGAATGTGGGCGAGGATGATGCTGGCAAGGGCACCACTTGCAAATCCTATTTTCGTGTCACTCACTCATTGGCATTCTGTCTTATTTGCAATGGCATGTGGTGGTGATGTGATGCACTCACAGGCAAAGGTCTCTCACGCATTTTACCCTGCACACATCGTCTCTCAAAACAACAAAATATAATCTGCTTTACTGTGGCAATGTCAATGTGCAGAATTAAATTTGTTTCCTTGTCCCGGCTGGCGAATTAGTAACGTTAATAGGGAGAGGAAAGTGGAAAAGTAGAGGAGTGGGAAGGAAATTAAATTAAAATCCAGGAACGAGAAAAACACCGGATTTCCACTTTGTTGTTATTTTTTGCTGCCATTCGGCAGATGGCGTGATAAAAAATTGGTTTAGCCGTGTCGTTTCTACTCGAATTCAAAGTATTGCTAGACAGGGATGTCGGAGATGAGATGGGAAATTTAATGAGTTTGTTTGCAGCAAAGAGGAAGGATCCCTTCACATGGGGCTTGAAGATCAAGCCATTTTCAGAAAATGAACTCCACCCCCCCCCTCATCTAGTTGGAATATTTACTCACAAACACCAAAGCCAGCAAGGTAACAGACAGGCTGCGGGTGTGTTTATTCACATAATGGACTTGATTTCAAGCCAGAGCATGTTAACACAGACAGCAGATAATACTGTCATGCTAACATCACTCGTTAGTAAAAACTGTCACTGATGAATTATGTTTTGCATTAAGGAATTATTTACGAATTATTACAAAGATTTCTTTTGAACCTAAAACCATATGGTGTTTGGTATGACAGCAGCTAAACTAGGCCTTTAACTACTTATTGAGCTTGGGTTTGCTGTGGGATTGGAGCCTAACCCTGGGAAGACAGCTAGGTGAGTTTGCTTCCAGCAGGGAACACTGTGCACACTGTGCACGTTTTAGAATCATCAATCCAACAAACTGCACCTTTTTGTGAGTATTAGATTTTCACTTGTGATGACTGACATTCACTCCAGTCTTCTCAGTCAGACTTCTGGAGGTTTACCCACTAGATCAGTGGTTCTCAACCTGCGGCCCGCGGGCCGCATGCGGCCCGTCACAAATGCAAGTGCGGCCCACGATGCTGACCACGTAATAAAAAAAAAATAATAATAATAAAAAAAATTAAATAATAATAAATGGTTTTACAATTCATTTTTTAAAATGTATTAAACAAATAAATGTATTAAACAAACTTTGAACAATATTTTTGTCACATAAAATCATTTTGGTGATCGTTTTCATATATACGCAGAACTGACGCAACTATGAACTGATGCAATTACGCAGTTAACGCACACAATTACAAGCGCGCGCGCTCTGACAGATTTAAAACAGTCATCAACTAACGATCAAAATGGACA
>JAODKL010000135.1:24756669-24788782 GCA_026780765.1 Petrocephalus schoutedeni
CACAATGTCACATGGGTTAAATGCAGAGGACACATTTCGTTGTTGCGTGCTGTGGTGCGTCAACAAAGACGATTAATTAATCACCTTTCAATAGACAACTAGATAATATGAAAGGTAATGTGTAATGTCTCCTCCTGTGCTGTGGGGGGTGCTGCAGTTGTATGATAGCAGTTGCTCTCCGTGACCTATGACTGACCTGTTAATGGACATTACTGGTAATTTAATCAGGTTCCTAAATAACAAGGCACTGGGGTGTCAAAGCACCATTCCTATTGTAAATAAGGCTCAGGGGCTCCTTGCCTGATCCTGCGACAGATGCCACAGTGCCTCAGGAAATCTGTGTTGTTGGCTTCAGGAAGGCTCAGTGAAGGGATGCTGCCTCTGCTTTCTCCAGCCAGGGTCCTCAATCTTCATTTTCTAATGTAGATAGGTGGCGAGGCAGAGAACAACTCATCTGTCACAGAACCTACCCCACATCCCCCCACCCACTGGCGGCCTGTCACACCGCAGTGATGGGGACGGGATAGACAATGTCGCCTGCGGGGGGCAATAGCAATGGGAATCCAAGCAGTCACACACTTTCTGCTAGGACTTTTACTTTGACGACCATGGGCGATCGTGAAAACGAAGCATCACTATACAGTATGTTGTATTTTCACTGGATGAATGGGAATAGTCAGCAGCTCCAGAGTCTGTGGAGGTAGGGTTTGAATCCCACCCCCACTGGGAGCTCTGCATGTGTGGTTCTGTGGGTTATGACTCTCTGTTAGTGGGTGCAAGGATTCTGGTTTGAACCTCATGATCAGTGAAGTAGTTGCATCACAACTGGGCTGAGTGAGGTCCTTAAACCCCCAAACTGTTCCAAGGATCCTGGATAATTGGCTGATTCTGAACTCTGACCCCCGGCTTTAGTGTCACCAGTATATATGTGAAAATGTCAAAGGAGCGTCAAGCCATTGCGGGCCTGTACTTGTGCAAATGGCAAATAAAATATAATCATCACTGAAGGAGTCTGTAAATAATGAGGCCCCAGTTGGGACATGGGGGTATAAAGGAGTTCCAAGCAATCCGCCTTATGCCCCCGACACTGTTCACGGGGCACGCTCTCTATGTCAACGCCGTCCGCCGCCCGCATTCCGGATGCCAGCTTTGATCCTTCCCAGAATTCCGACACCTAGACCAGCTGCTGGGAGGAAGATTCGGACGTTTATCCGTGGGAAGCGAAGGAATCACCAGACCGGAAAACAGAAGAGGAATCGGGCGATGACAGGAAGATGCGGAAAAACAAGCGAGTTTGTTTGGTGCAAAAAAAAACACAAGCACAGGCAGAGGGCAGAATTATTTTTAATGGTTTTACATTCTGGCGGTTATATATTTTTTCAGTTATGTACGTCAGTAGTGGGACGGAATGAGAATGTGATTCAGCTGGTTTGGCCCCCGTTTAAAATGGCATTATGTGACCTTCAGGTTAGACTGTGTGTACGTGGTATAATTGAGTAAATATTTAAAAGGCAATTATGGTGCATTATAAACATAAAGCTGATGTATGGGTACACACACTGTCATGGATTGTGACCTTTCATTAAAAGGGTTGTTTGTTCCATTTTATGTTAGAGATTCCATGTCTCTAAGTGCAGCATTTACAAAGGCATATTTTCTAGGTTTTTGACATGTAAACAGGCATGAAATAGCACTGAATGGTAGTGGAGGGAGCATAGTAAATACTGGGAAAATGCAATCAGTTTTGTACAAATTATGTTGCCTTTTGTATTTTTCTTTGACTGCATGAATGAATTAAAATGTTAAATTTACATTAATAGCTCGCTAAGTGTGAGAGACTGTCAAATAGAGCACATTGTAGTCTATGGAATTAGTCTTTAGCAAATATTCATTTATTAAGCTGATGCAAATAATGCAAAATATGTGTTTATCTGAGAAAGATGCACATGGTTTCTGCTCTGTAAGGTAGCAGTGTCTAGGAGTCTAAACCCACTCAGGCCTCTTTAAAAAAACTCTCTGCTCTTTATATGTTTACCACAATAACGAGTGTATGCACGTAATCCTCGTAATTCGTACATGTAGGATTTCACTCACACTGTAGGTAGAGCAGAATTTCATTAACTTGCGAAGTAGCCTTGCATATTGGTTTTTGATAAATCAAATTGTTTTTGTTTATGAAGGAATTCTAGTTTAACCCCCACAGATTCCTCCCAAAACTCAGCCATAGTAACCTCCGCTGGGGTTAGACCCCAGACACGCAGCCAGCAATACGCTGAGGTTTGGCCTGCTTGAGGTCTCGATTAATGCTGACCCTGATACTCTGCACTTTCTTTCCAGGTTCTATTTGTCAACAACATAAAGTAAAACTGACATGCAATACCTATAGTGATGTTTTCTTTTTTTTTTAATTAGCATTTCTTTCTAGTATATATGGGGAAGTCATTGAGAGAATGAGTTAGGCATTAAGCTGGGACGTGAAGGAGCTAATGAACCAAAGAACATTCTGACAGGAGTAGTGGATCTTCTCATTTTGAGCAGAGGAAGGGAGAACAGCATTCACAGGGGAGCAGTCACAAGGAGGGGAAGGCTTCTCGCTTTACTCAATTATTCACTTTGTATAGTCAGCTTGACTGCTACAGGGCGTCTGAACATATGTTCAGTAGAGGTGGGCTTATTTCTCCTGGTGTTGCATTCTGGGGGATAACCCCAGCAATGGCATGTGAGAGATTAATAAAAGACAACCTTAATTTTAGTTTGCATTTCAAATGCAGTGTGTGGTTCTGTGGGTTTGGCCTCTGTGCCTGAGACCAGGAGGTTGCTGGTCCGAACCCTGGGGACTGTAGTCGTATTATTATTGGGCCCTTAAGCAAGGACTTAGAACTTGGAAAAAGTTCCAGGGATACTGAATGAAAAGCTGACCCCAGCTTTCTCATCTGAATATATGTCTCCAAGGAAAGCAAGATGGGATAAGTGCGAACTAACAAATTTACAGAGACACTGTACAGAACCCATGGGAAATTTAGACACTTCCTGGGAACTGAACTCACGACCTTTATGGTATTAGTGAAGTATCCTACTTGTTGAACTACAGGAGTCTCAAAAAAATCCCTGTACTTTTGTACAATTAGCTTAGATTCGAAATTATAATAATGCATATTATTTGCCCACCAAGATGCTTCATGTTTTTATTTAAAGCCATTAGAAGATATTCAAAATTTGATGAAATCAATTACTGATTTGAATCTGAGATGAGTCTCTTTGTTTTCGTTCATTGCCGTGACCTTCATATAACGCAAACACATATTATGCGTGCAAATATTTTCATTTGTTTATTGAAACGAACTGAAACGTTTGTCATAATTCAATCTCCTTGAAGATTTTTTCACACTTTTGTAATATTTTTATTGATATTATTATTCATATTACAATATTACGTATCTAAGCATATCACAGAAGGAAACAGACATAGAATCCAGAAGTTTATGGCTCAATGTGGCCTTGGGGAAGGTCCTAGATTTATTCCAAAAAACAAACAAAACTGTGAGTCTCTTTGGAATGCAGGTGTCTACCAGGCCAACAAAATAATCATGGAAATAATGAAGTCAAGCCAAGAAGAGTTAACTAAACTGAGGAAAAAAACACAGCAAAGTAGATAGTTTTATGAGGCTCTGGTTCCTTATTAGAATTCCCACCAGATTTCTGTCTCAGGGAGCAAACAGCCCCTAGAAACCCCAGGAGATATAAGGGAGAACAGAGCTGGCCGACCCCATCATATCTGCACATCAGCTCATTTTCAAGCCAGCCGAATTGACTGTGTGTTTAGAAAAGGTCACTCTCTGGCAAAAAATATACCTCTCATGGGCTCTTGAGTATGCCAGGCAAAGAAGTGAATGGCTGCTAGCTCAAAGTACTGGGGAAAATACCCAGCATAGGAGATTCACAAAGCCCATGAAGACGAGCCTGGTAGAACTGAACATTCATATACTCCGTATCATCCAGGGCAGGTTGAAAATAGAACTGGGTCCATTCCCATCATGCTTGAGTGGCGCGAGTGCCTGCTGTGTTGTGTGGGAGTGTCCAGATGCAATAGAGGCAGGTGCGCATTTTTCATAAGCTTCTGGCACTGGCACGGTATCGGAAGGTGATGGAGTCTGCCAGGTTCCTCTTGTGATTCCTCCAGTTCTGAAGCAGTCGGGCCAGATTTGCTGGTGCTGCCTTCTTGACAGCTTCCTACTCAGCCATTCCCATAGGTGCTATGGCCTCTGGTAGGTGCTATTCACAAATGCTTGTATTTTTATATATATGCTTTTTCATATGTATGCAGACAGACAAACAGACAGGTTTCCCTTGTTTGTTGTGAGTACAAAATATGCCCTTGAACATGTTGAATAGGGATTTTATTAAATTATATGATTGGTTACTGGTTACTCAGCTGGAATGGCTTTGAGCTTTTTTTGATTTGTACATATATTGCACCATTTTCAGCTTTCCACTGTCATAAATATTCATGTGCTTGCAGACCGTGTTCTGCAATTTATAATGTAAAAAGCACTTTGTCACCAATATTGTGTTGCTTGTACTATAAAATCTCTGACCAAATGGCTGTTAAGTAGCCAATAAGGCTGGAGAAAAGCTTGCCTTTGAAATGCAAGACAGAACAAGCAAGAAAAATTGAATATGTAGTTTTTATATTATTTTAACAAAGTTTGTACATCATGCGTAAGAAAGCCTGAAGGAAAAATTAATTATCCCCTGGAACCTATGATTCAACACAACATCAGTATCTCAAACTGAAATGTGAGAAACTTCCCATTGTATGTATTGATATGCTGTTATCTACCTAAGATCGGTGCTGTTAACAAGCATTTTTAAGTTGCATGTAATCATTTGTGATGCCTGGATGGACAAAGTCCTATTGTGCAATCTGTGCTGGTGTCTCAATGTTAGAAATACTTTCTAATATAGCAATGTAGGAATGTAATCTGCCAGCTGCTTCGGATGGTCCCTTTGTAAGGCAGGGATGGTGTGGGCGTCTTGGGCCAGAACAGTACCTTTAGCTCAATGGTTACTGTTGCCTCACTCCTCCGGGGATGGGGGTTTGAATCCTCTTTGTGTGTGGATTTTGCATCTCCTTGTGTTGTCCGGGTTTCCTCCCACAGCATATGCAGGATAATTAGTGCCGGTACTGGCATCGTGTCCAGGGTGTCCCCTGCTTCGTGACCTATTATGGACTGGCATCCTGTCCAGGGTGTCCCCTGCCTCGTGCCCTGTGATGGACTGGCATCCCGTCCAGGGTGTCCCCTGCCTTATGTCCTGTGATGGACTGGCATCCCGTCCAGGGTGTCCCCTGCTTCGTGACCTATTATGGACTGGCATCCCGTCCAGGGTCTCCCCCTGCCTCGTGCCCTGTGATGGACTGGCATCCCGTCCAGGGTGTCCCCCGCCTTATGTCCTGTGATGGACTGGCATCCCGTCCAGGGTGTCCCCATTCTCTTGCCCTGTGATGGACTGGCATCCCGTCCAGGGTGTCCCCTGCCTCTTGCCCTGTGATGGACTGGCATCCCGTCCAGGGTGTCCCCTGCCTCTTGCCCTGTGATGGACTGGCATCCCGTCCAGGGTGTCCCCTGCCTCTTGCCCTGTGATGGACTGACATCCCGTCCAGGGTGTCCCCTGCCCTGTGCCCTATTCTGCCTTTGATTGGCTCTGGCCTCCCTCACCCCACTCCAAGACCCAGACCAGAATTAGCACTTAGAAGATAGATGAACAGCAATATCATAATTTGTCTCCTTTCTGCCCGCCCATTAAACCCCTGTCAGCTACATTGCAAGCCCAACCCTCAAAAAAAAAATAATGCGTATTTAAGCATTAGGACATTTACAGATCAATGTATTTATAGTGCAGATATTTTGGCACTAGCAGTTTTGTTATCATCCCACTTGCTATGCATTATTAATTTCCAATAAATGTAATAAATTGTTCCTCTGCTTTAATATGGCTCATGTCGTAAATGGCAAGCTGGTAGCATTTAGTCTCTGAGTTTGCATCAAAGTAGGGGAAAATGAGCACTCCACAAAAGGAGCACACCCCAAATGCCTCCTTAGAAAGCCCACCGATACGTCACCGCTCAAGACCTAAAAAATAAGCTTTTGTAAAGAGCATTGGGGGAGTGATACAGAATTATGTTGTGTTTTAATGCCTCAGACTCCCCGATCTTTAAGATGGCATTAGACTGTGGAAGGTAGGGATTGCTGTTAAGGTTAATCTGTGTTTCAGGGATAGTCGCTGCTGTGTCAGTAAACGCCTTGCTGGCAAAGTCCCGCAAGTTTAAAAAATTCTACAATTCATTCTGTGCCTGCTGAAAAAATCACAATGGGGTGGGGGGATGCAGTGCAGAACCTATAAGCCTAAAAGGAGGGCACAAGAACAGAAGAGACATCTCTGTGTATACTGAAATATCCTACCCCTCTGACATGTGGTCGAAGCTCGGTTAGTCCCACATGTAGTTGTAGTAGGAGTAGTAGTAGTAGTAGTAGTAGTAGTATAATTACATGCAACATCTGCAATGGGAAGGCTTCCCACGCCGGCCGATATGCTTCAAGTGCATTCACCCTGGGTTGAATAGATTGTTATGGTAGATGAGGTGGTGCACTGGTTAACACTGTTGCCTCTCACTGTGTATGGAGTTTTCATGTCCGCCCCGTGTCATTGTGGGGTTTCCTCAGGGTACTCCTGTTTTCCCCCACAGTTGAAAAACATGCTGAGATTAATTGGAGTTGCCAAATTACCTGCAGGTGTTACCTCAGTCATTTTGAAAAGCACTCTAATACAGACAGCCATCTTTGATGTACTGTATGTTTTCCTTTGGGTAGACATTGGTCATCATCTTTGTGCTGCTAAAATGAAGGTAACCTCCACCCCTCCTTCTTCCCATGCTGGTTCACATCATCAGCCCTGGGGCTAGCCTAGAGGACTTTTTTCTGCCTCCAGGAAAAGGTCATTCTCACCCATAATTCCAACCATCTCTCCATTGTCAGATTTCCAGTGGCCATCTAGTGGCTGGACAGGGTCTCTGCAGCCATTTGGAGACCTCCCCCATTCAAAGATTCAAAATGTCACCTGTCACATACACAATACTGAGTACAGTTTAGCTTTGAGAGACATGATGTATTAACAAACATTAGATATTAAATAATCATCATAAATTTCACTGGCAGATATTGGAGGCAGTGTTGGAGTCTAGGACTAAACACACATGTACATGTATGGGGTGAGAAGGCTGTTGAGAACACTGGTGTGCAGGTCCTAATCGCTGTGCTCACTTAGAGCCCGAATTGCCTGTGGAGAGAAGCTCTTCCTCAGCACAGAGAAGAGGTTGATTGGAGGGGGGCTGGGACCCCTAATAATATTCGTGGCCCTGGACCTGCTCCTTCTGGTGTAAATGTTCTGGAATTTGGGGAGTTCATGTCTGATTGTACTTCCAGCTGGCCACACAACTCTCTGCAGGGCCTTACGGTCCTGCTGTGTGCTTTTCCCTAACCAGGTGGCTATGCTCCTTGCCAAGATGCTTCCAATGGTGGCAGTGCAGCCTGAAGTCCCCAAGATGTTTAGGGTGGTACAGGCATGCAGAGACCAGGTCAGGAGAAAACTGAACACTGAGTTACCTGTAGCTGCCTACTCTCTCCACCAAAGCGCCATTGATCCTGATGTGGTGGTTAGGTCCTCTGCTGATTCCTTCCAATGTCCACAATCTAGTCCTTTATCTTGCTTACACTGAGGAGGGCACTGTTGTCCTGGCACCATGGTGAGAGCTTCTTCACCTCCTTTAGGTAGGCCTGCTCGGTGTTATTGGTGATCAGGTGAACGTTGCTGTTGGAGTGGAATGTAGTCCCAGCAGTTGTAGGTATACAGGGAGAATAGCAGAGGGCCCAAAACACAGCCCTGGGGGCACCCCATATTGAGGGTGAGGGTCCATGAGGTACTCTGGCCCACTTATACTAGCTGGGGTATGTTGGTGAAGAAGTACCCAGACGGTGATCTTGTTATGAGTCTTCTGGGGGGGGGGGGGGGGGGGGGGGTGGTGATGTTAAATGCTGGACTGTGATTGAAGACAGGCATCCTCCCATAGTTCCTTCTCCTGCTCCATCAGTTACAGTATTGTGTATTGTGTACAGTATTGGAGGGTGATGACATCATCACTGGGCCTATGAGAATCGCGCTGTGTCCAGGTCTCTGGCTATTGAAGTGCATATCAGATTCTTCACAAGTCTCACAGAGCACTTCGTTCCAGCCCTTGCGGGGGATTATTTTTTTTTGGCTAGATGCGCAATCTCTTACTGCATTGAAATCTGAATTTGATTTCTTTGCTTAGTCATTTGCTAGCTGTCCAACTGTCTTTGGAAGTCAGTGGGTTAAATACGGCACCTTTTGAGCATCTTTACAAAGGAAAGCAAAAAATGCAAAGCAATAAAAGCAAAGTGTATTTCAGAGAAGACCCACTGGTCAGTGCAGGTTACGTTGCTGCAGTCTGCTGGGTAATTATTGGCACTGTACACCATGCAGAGCTCCTGACAGGTGCTTCTTTTGTCAAAAACAAGCAGATTATTGTGTTCATCTGATATGCAGCAGAATGTGCCTTGCAGGAGCTCCGTGCGTGAGGTCTGCACCTGGGTATGATGGGGGATGGACAGTCTGGCCTGGGGGGCAGGGAGGGCTTCTGCCATGACATAGCCTGCAGAGGTAATGCATAATGCCGATTAGGAGGGGCTATGGGTGAGCAGCATTGGTGCCAAACAGCACCAGCTAAAATATGAGGTGCAGCGTATGAAATGGCATGTGACCACATCGCAGGAAATGCAGAATCACGGCGCCATCCTCCCTCCCTCCCTTCATGCACTACCAGAGCCCCTGATTTATTTAGCAGGCATAGTTCTTGGTGATTCTCGAGGAAAAGCAATTACCTACAAGCTGAAAAGGGGAATGGATTGGTCATACTACATGATTTAGGTATGTCCTTAAAATTCACCCATTTTACGCCGTATTCGGCATGTCCTGAAAGACAATAACATTTCCTAGTTGAAAATATTAGATCCAATGGCGAGTGTTCCAACTCACAAAAGCCTTGAACATTCTGTGTTTGTCTCCTAACCCCTTAAATAGAAATTGAATCTGAGCTGATCTCATTATCACAAGGCTTGAAAACAAATTGTGGCATTAAAGACACCCTAAAATTGGCCTGAATTGACTAATAGGGAGAAAGAAAAATGCATGTCCCCACCATCAATCAAATAAATCCCTGTATTTCCTTCCTTTCATCCTAATGCAATTTGCTTTCTGTCAACTGGCTTTGAATGTGCTTTGAGGCTTTACGGAAAATGCTACAGCGGCGGCTGGCAGAAAGTAGGACAGTCGCTGTTTTCTTTCATATTTCCCGATGTGAATTGATCACAGAAGGTTTTTAGATAAGGAGCCCCTAAACGTTTCACAGTTATACATCCGAATTAATGAAATGTGCCACTTTCTGACTGTGCCAGTTATATTGTCCATATGTCATACATGTACGCATGCCCCCTCCATCCACCTACAACCTTGAAATAGCAACATAAGGAATATATTAAGTAATGTGATGAAGGGCATTTGAGGCTGCTGGGACATTGGACTGTCAATTCGATTGACCCCCAGCTGTTCTGACCACCCACTGGCCCAATCTTTCGCGTATGTTAGTGGAGGATCACACAACACCCCGGATCAAAAGGAAGACAAGCCACAGCATACCATGAGGAATTTCCGATTTCCCCACTAGCTATTGTATGCAAATTGCAGCCACGATACATAGTTATTCCTTATTGGCCCTGCATCTCCAGAACTGTGGGTTCGATCCCAGCCTTCAGCTGTTTGAGTGCAGATTGCGTGCTTATTTCCATTGCTTGTTAGGTTTGTTTTAGGTCAACTGGTGCCTCAACGTTGTCTGCAGTGTGTGAGCGTGTGCCTTGCGATGACCCGTAATCTAGTCCACTATGACTCCCAACTCCCTAACTGGATAAGCAGTTACAGATGATGGATACAGAGATGGATAGTTCAGGTCCTAAAGGTAAAACTCCAGACCAAGATTTTCTCCCAACCAACCAGATGAGTATAAAGAGTCACAGTCACAGAGAGCTCAACTGGTTGGTTTAACTGTCCACCTCTAGATGGATAGATATAATGTTAGCATACCCAGGGGGTTTGGGCAGCCAGTTGACCTTGGACCCATAGAGGTTTCTTTTTTCCCTACTTGGGAGTTTTTGGTTTCTCTCCACTGTTGTCAATTGGCATTGACAATTTTTATAATGTATCACAGCACACCCATGTAAAGTACCTTGGGGTGACTCTGTTGTGAAAGGCGCTATATAAAAATAAATTGAATTGAATAAATATATCATTTGCTGTGCTCTCTGCTATTGTCATACATACACATGTCATACATGTCATACATTGTCATGCATCCCTTGTCCATCTGTTCTACTCCCATTCCCCAATTAATCTGAAAAAAGATATCTCCGATTAGAAAGTCAGTGTATGTCACCACAACCCTCTCTGCTACCTCCATCTATGTTGCGGTTTCCATTAGTGGAACGAATTAGTGGGGAGAGAGTCATTATCTTTAATTATCTTACTTGTATTAGGCAAATCATGTTTGCCAAACAATGAAGAGCAGATTAGAAACGGAGAGCGTCAAAGACAGAAACGCTTCGACGCCTCAGGATTACATGTCAAATAACACCAGCAAGGGTGTGTTGGCCCAGCTGACTTCAGCAAAATGCTGCCCAACCCCCCACCATCTAATATCACAGTGCAGCAGTATCTGCGAAGACCTTGACAACCTATGTTTGGGAAAGTCATTTATAAACAAGTCACAAAAGGCATGCAAAAAAATGTGAATCATTTGACATAAACCCAGGAGGGTGGATGGATCTAACAATTTTTTCAAATTTTTACCCATCAATAGCGGCCTGCGTATCAGCGATTTAAGGCTTTTGGTGAATGAGGAAGCTCAAGTCGATTTCTAAACAAAGGCTTATAAGATTCTCTCAGATTTTTTGTCTTCACTGAAATATTGGTTACCTTTCTCAGTAATTACATCTCGCAGTTTTACTAAGAGAAGCTAATTTTCTTAAGTCTGCAAAAACATTTTGGTTCCTGCAGAACAGAAATAGCAGAAAGAAACAATGTTATTCTCTACACTGTGTTGGCAGCAGGGGAAGTGAGCCTACTGTCACACCAAGGACACTTTGTCCATCCGAGATGACTTTCAGCTACAAAGATGAACGATATGAGAAGCTCATCAAGCCAAAAGATCCTGGTTCCCAGCTAAAATAACCGACCGCACTGTTTATTCACTCCAGGGACGATTTCGAGAATAGATTATTCACACACGGGCTCAATAGCGGCCTCTACATACCCCAAGGGAGAAGCTGACGGCCAGACAAAGGAATGAGGGAGAGAAGTGGAGATAGAAGAAGCGTAGGTCTATGTGCAGCAGCTGGAGAAAGCAGACTAGACCACTTGAAAGGGGTTTCAGGCCCACAGCCGGTGGGGTGGGGGTAGGATGATTCCTAAAGAATTTGGAGCATAATTGTGGTGGTCTGGGTATGATATGATTTTGTGGGACCCAAAATCTCTAGCAGCACCCCTGCCCACAGCAACCACCACTACCCGCAGAGAGAGAGAGAGCCCGAGGAAAGGGCTTTCGTGTTCATACACATGGGAGAGCCCCCTTTGGGCTGACCAGGCTATGACAGGCTTGTGCATTGAATTACTGCATTGGTGAGGTTTCTGTTCATAGTGTCGAGACACTGGACACTGGCCGGAGACCATGGCGGAGGAGCCAGGTATTTGGAAGGCTGTCTACATAACATTCTTCAGTGATCCATAAAGAAATCTATGCATGATAGGGGTCACCTTGAGAAAGGGTCATGTCGTGCAAACCAAGCTCGAGATTTGACAGGCTGATACTACTGGTCATGTAGAGCCGATACTGTAGCAAATGTTCTCAAAATGTTCAAAAAAGCAAAATGTTCTCCACCATCAGCCTAACCTTCAAGGTCATTAAAGACACCCTGCCTTGCTCGTCCCATTTGCTGAGCTGAAGAGTAACAATACAGCAGACAGAAACCAGGATGGAATTATAGTTCAGAAGCCAGAGCTTAAGCACTGTCAAACACTAATTAGAGCAAAAAAAAATGTATCCTGGCAGGAGATCTCGTCCAGCAGCAACACATCTATGTCAGGTCGTAGGTTACAGACGCTAGCCATAACAAACTAACTATGCAACTTAGACCCCCCTACACGACTGGAGAAGACATACCACAAATGTATGAATTCATATTCAAAATTTCATGTAGCCAGCACCTTAGGCAGTACATTGGTTCGTCTCGAGTGGGCAGTCCTGGGTAAAATGGCTTAGGGATTTAATCCAGTGATAAGGCCATTAAATTATGATCCACTGTGCTATAACCATAATAATCTATGAGTTGACTCTGAGCGCGTTCCCTCACACTCTGCCACTTCGCTGGTATGATGGGGCAATATGAAGCCGGTTCGTTGTAGCTCGCGGGATTTCACAATGGCTTGCAATTTGAAGGCTGGAATAAATCCCAGGAATTATCTCTGCAAATGAAACCATAAAACCCAGAGAATACGTGCCAGGCCTGTGATTACACGTAACCTTCACGCAAAAGAAATGGTCCCGTATATAAAAAAGGGCAGTGGGTGACGTGGCAGTTATGGAGAGGAACACGCGGTTCAAAGCTCTCCGCTTCAAACGCCATGAAGGCGGGCGGATGTGTCATTCTGAGGCTGGTTCCCTGTCTTGACGGCATAAGTAATTAAGCAGCATTGGTCCTGGAAAAGAGCTTTCGGTAAGTGTGAAGTCATCAGTGTTAGCCATGAAGCTGCATTGGATAAGGCTTTATTGCAGCAATAATAATATTATCAATCCCATCCATTGTTCATTACTGCTTATTCTGCCCAGGGCTGCAGTGACCTTGCGGCCTAATCCCGCATAAGGCTGGGGACATCCTGGACGCCAAAGGGTCCACACTCATACACAGTCACAAAGCACGTGCAACTTAGAGACACCAAACCACCTCAACCACCTTGCTTTGGACTGAAGGAGTAAACAAAGCATGCAAACACGGGAAGGACAGACTAGCTCCAGAGAAACACAGATTCAGGGGTAGGAAACGAGCTCACAGCCACAGGAACAGGAGGGGGTAATGGTAGCTATTTAATCGGGCCCACCATATTGTCATAACTGTCTTGTGAGTAGTCCAGCCTGGGTTTCATCCATTACGTTTTTATATGATTTTAAGGTGCATTAAATAATTTGTGGTACAGGGACACTGCAATTATTCATTTCTCCATGTCGCTAAGCGGTTTGGTTTCCAAGTTGCTGAACCTACATGTCACAAATCGAAGATTATATCTGATTGGATGGCCCTTTGCTAGAGGTCAAAACTCAATTGATTTAACCTTTGAGCGGGCGTGGCGAAGCAGCGAATCTCGGACAGAGCTTGGCGCCCGAGGCAGCGTTGCACCAGTGGAGAGCAGTGCCCCTCTCCCCATTCACGTACAACGATTCAAAAAAATTTGCACTTGCTTTTGCCGTGGATGCAGCCTGACGACCTAACCTTATGGGTTTATGAATATATTGTTGTTAGTGTTAATAGTATTAAATCTGTTGCCTTTCCCATACCATTGGCATATCTATTCTTCTAGAGGGGCAAGTGTTTTGAATGTTAATAATTAACACTAAGTGTATAATTTCTAAGTGTCTTAAGAGAGATATCCAAAGACCAACCCCCCCCCCCCCCCCCGACACACACACACACATACACACACCACTCCCGCAATATTGGTATGGATGGTGCCTGTGAGGTTCTCCTGTCTGAATGCTGCTTGTTCCTGTGAAGGGGAGGCACTGTCATTGTACTGGGTTGTATAGTCTGTGAATTCAGAATTCCACCATTGCTAGTTTATGGGATGGGTGTTACATATAAAACTGCAAAATGGGATAGTTAACTAGGCTTCTATGTCACCAACAAGACCTGGAGTTTTTTTTTTTTAACAAAGCTGTAAATCAGGCAAACTCCAGATTTGAAATACATTACAGAAGTTCCTGGGGGTGTTGAGTGCAGAAGGTTGCTCGCGTTTCGATAAAACCTTCCTTTGAACCACAATGAGGCCAGCATGTCGGATGGAGAGGCGAGGGAGAGAGAGGGGAAGGTGGAGCAGAGAAAGGGGGAGTCTGTCCCTGCAGAGGGGGCTTAATCTCACCCCCGCCTGGACTCTTCACGCCACGAAATGCGGGCAACAGCCCCCTGCAGGGCCCGTGATGGAACTGACCCGACGGCGCCGGGGGTGCGGAACCCACGGGTGCGAGGGGTTAATGAAAACATGGGAGGCGGCTTTGCCCCCATCGAGGGAAGGGCCGGCAGGCAGACAGCGTGACCCACCCTGACGGAGAGCAGACAGAGGGCGCAAGAAGTATGGGAAAGAAAACGGGGGAATAGCAGGACTCCATAGGACAGCATAATCGATAGCATCCGAAACTCCACAAAAAGTCGCCTCATTGTAATTCATCACCAATAAATAATAAACGAACACAGCAAACTGGCATCCCAGCCGGATGTCTCCTCTGTGGCTCCCGGAAGAGACTCTGAGCGCACTGTGCCCCTGTCCTGGATATTCGACACTGTGAAATGGATGGACGGAAGGATGGACAATACAGCAACACCACAGAGAAGGAAGCTGCCCTCACAGAAGTCGCAGGAATCTTCCCGATATATTTGATTCTGTTTGATTCTTCTGATTTCTCTTTCTTATTTTTCCTTGGGAAAATATATATTTTAGCAGTCCATTTCAGCTGGCATTAATGTGTGTTTCCGTTCCTGGTATCAGCGTGTTCTGAATGACAAATATGTAGCCTCATAGCGGCTGCAGGAAGTGGTCCATCGTGCATTGCAGGGTCACTGATGGCTCTCTTTGTAGTCCAGCTTGGGCCAGCTTGACCAGAGGGACGGACTAACGGCACTTTACAATATTAGCTGGATACAAATTGTTGTAGATTGATGTATTTATGTGACCATCCATCTGTGGACCCATTTATCTTCTGCTGCTATCAGCTGGGCTTTGCGTTCGGAATGTCATCCTGCATCCCTAATGAATGTCTCACCTCATGAAGCCCAGCCAGAAAATGAATGGTACCCTGATCATGAGAAATAAAAGTCCTGTCAAAGGCCAGTGATGCTTTCCTGGGCTTTGTGTATATGCACAGGTCAAGGCATTGATTTGTAAGGAGGAGGGGGCAACACAGATGAATTGGCTCCCATGCTGTTTTTTCTCCATTTGTCCTCCTTCCAGGTTTGGTGTTGGTATATCGTTTTGAGAAAGACTCCTGTGTTGTGTTCCAGTTCACCTTAGTCGAATCTGAGTCAAGTTCAATTCCAACTGTGGGGTGAATCTGAGACGAGAGAGAGTCCAACCGGGACAAATCCAAAGCTAATCCAACTGTGGGGTGAATCCAAGACGAGAAAGAGTCCAACAGCAGAGCAAATCTGAAACGAGAGTGAGTCCAACAGTGAGGTGAATCCGAGATGAGGGTGAGTCCAACAGTGGGACAAATCCAAGGCATTAGCGAATCCAACGGTGGGGTGAATCCAAGACAAGAAAGAGTCCAACAGCAGAGCAAATCCGAGATGAGAGAGAGTCCAATAGCGGGACGAATCCAAGGCGAGAGGGAGTCCAACAGCGGAGTGAATCTGGGATGAGAGTGAGTTCAACTGCGGAGCCGAATCCAAGACGAGAGAGAGTTCCAAAAAACACGAGTTCAGTTCCGGGCCTTGCTTAATTCAAAAACTGTTAATTGTAGGCTAAACAAATACCTCAGATTTTTAAATTTTTTAAGACAATTAATTTTAAATTACCACCAACTAAAAAATTATTTTCAGCTAAGACATAAATGATTTGTCAAACACAAAGGTAACAGAAAGGCATCTCCACTGCATCCTGCAGTGATTATTCATTTCACTGTAACTGTAACATTTAAAATTGGTTATGCAACCAAAGAATACGCAAATAAAAATACAAAGCTTCTTACAATTGCTGTTTTTTTACATACAGGTGGTAATTTTATTTTTTACTTTTTTATTTTTAACATTCATGGCTTAAACTCACACACTGGGGTTATGACTCTTGTGTGTGAAATATTGCTAGTTTGATTCCTGCTCCCTGTAGATTAATCACATGATCTTGAGTAAGACCTTTAAACTTAACTACTCTGGGGTGCTGAACACTGACTGACTCCAAACTCCAAACTGACTCTCACCTGTGTCTCTCTGAAGACCAAGGTGGACGCTATAAAAAGGAGAATTTACAACGGGGATTTAATGTAGTGCAGTATCAATTATTATTATACAACACTGGGTAGCTAGCTGGACAGCTATTTCTGGATTACAATGTAAAACAACTTTCAGCTGAACACTTAGCCAGTCATTGACTCTCGACAAAATGAGTTTACTAGCATTGCATACTGTGTGTTTTCTTTCCAGATGTCGGTAGAAATTGGAAATCATGCCAACCGCCTGAATTAACATATTTGTATTCATACATTGTAATTCTTTTTACTGGATGCCTTGCACAGAAACTACTTAAGTTTTGTGTTTGCAAAATAGATAATTGTTGATTTAGCAGACATGATGACCACTCACGGGAATAATACCTTGAAGTGATCACACTTGCAGGAACAGCACCTTGATGTGATCATCACTCGCGGGTATGTCACCTTGACATGATCATCACTCGCGGGCATGCCACCTTGACGTGATCATCATTCACAGATATGCCACCATGATGGGATCATCACTCGCGGGAATGGCATCTTGATGTGATCATCACTCGCGGGATTGGTACCTTGACGTGATCATTACCCGCAGGATTGGCACCTTGATGTGATCAATACCCACAGGATTGGCACCTTGACGTGATCATCACTCGCGGGTACACCACCTTGACGTGATCATTACTTGCGGGATTGGCACCTTGACGTGATCATTACTCGCAGGAATATTACCCTAATGTGATATTCACTGGCAGTAAAGGCACCTTGGGGTGGTCACTTCTTGCTGGAATGGGACCTTGGTGTGATCACCCCTAGCTGAGACCTCAGTGTGACAGGGTTATCTCCATCAGGGATGCAGTGTCGTCATTCCCAGCAAGACGAGACTCCTGATAAGTCACAGTTGCTCACTATGCAGGCAGTCTGCTTTACCCTAATTACTTCAATGCGATGCCGCAGCCTCCTCTCCATGCGTCGGCTGTCTGCGGCATTGACCCCGTAAATGGACCAGGTCGTGGTGTGAATGTTAACATGCGCCTGAGCTATGGCTGGGCGTAGCCGATAAAGGAGGTGCAATTTAAATGCAGCCCCGTGCTCTGACAGCAATTACAGCTCGCCCCACTTCCAGGAAAAGGACAACTTCAATCTTGGGCTTCAGCCCCCGTGTCCTGCGGTTCCGCCTTTGAAAGACCAGCGGTTCGTAAGCCTACTGACACCTGGCAGCTTTGTGCTCCTCTGAGATCAGGATCTCGCTGGTGGGTCAGAGATGGAATTCTCTTCATGGAGCAGACATTCACACTTTCCCCTACCTGAGTCTCCTCTACAACTTTTTCTGTTTTTCCACAACATCTCCTGCCCGCTCTGTGCTTCATTAGTTAATTAGTTGAATGATTTAAAGTGAAAAAGTGATACATGACCCCCCCCCGCCCCCAACTCGCAAATCCAGTGCCGCGTGCCCTTACGCCAAGCTCCTCTGCCGGTGTGAAGAATCGCCCCTGACATCCACATGATAGCTGCTGTGAGCATGAAAATTAGCGATTAATATTAATCATGGTAACATGACACACATCAAAGCCAGCCCTGGCAGAACTCGGGGCAGGATCTCCAGGCAGTCTCAGCATTAATAGGTACAGTGCTGTCCTGACTGTATGCATTCTAATAATTATTGTCCATTCATCCATATTCTAACCCCTGGCATCCTGGTTAGGGTCACGGCAGGGTCTGGAGCCTACTACCCTGATACTTTTCTGCATTCCCTAATAGTTCCTACAGTATATTGCAGTTCTATTCCTTGAATAGTCTTATTAGGTCCTTGCTTTGTTAGAAGTTGTTGTGCAATTGTTGCGTAGCTCCTGCTCCAATACTGCTTACACCTGTACCTGGGCATTCATCGGAAGATCAGCCTAAATACTCCTAACAACATGTCTTTGGACTGTGGAAGGAACACAGCACAGGGAGGACATGGGCAAAGTCCTCAGACACAGAGCAGAGGTCAGATTCAAACCCACACCCTTGAAGATGTGATCACGATGCAACGCTGTTAGTTGTTATTAATGCTAGTGCTGGGAAGTTTGGGAGCTGCGTGTTTCTTTAACTTTCCATGATGGATCTACACCTGAAGATCGGGACAGTCTTCCTTAAATCAGTCCTTCAGCCATGTCATTAGCTACTGAGATTAGCTACCATTCCAGCAACCTAAAACCCAACATGGCCCTTGGGTTCAGAGGCTCCTGCCCCTCATGTGGGTATGCACGGGATACGCATTTGACATCATTGCGGTTACACCCACTGAGCGACAGCGTTAGCGTGCATCTTGGGTGCCGTGAGAACACATCTAAATTGGGAAAGAGCTGTTGTGCGATTGATTGCACAAAATTTAACAAAAACAAAACAATTTAACAAAAGTTATCTTTTCACAGATTGCTGGAGAGTAAAGTAAAGAGAGGTTAATGATGTATGCAATTTGCAGAAACACCTGGAATCCAGGCTGCGAAACATGGATTTGCGTTTGTCATCGTGTTAGTTATGCTGGATTTTTGTGTAAAATCACACCTTAAGTTATATGCTGTGTTAATTACCCATCAATGAAATATTTAGGATCATTCATTTATTTCTGTGTAACTAAAGTTTTTGTCAGTATTAATCCATGATGATACGCCTCATGATCTATGAACTACAATTAAGTGGGGGATGGTTAGCTAGTCAAGACAAACCCAGTTTTCCTTATAAGGGAACAGGTCCATAAAGCAAGATTAGTCAGTCAGCCAGATAGCGTTATATGTTTTTAGGAAATATGTTGTCAGGAAATCCGATTCATGGCCACGCATCAATATCCATGGTCCACTGGTTCTTTGGGAAGTGAGGCTGATCCCTGTCAAGTCCAGCCACCTTTAATTTAAGCAGATAATGTTTTGAGTCACAGTTTCCCAGAGTAAAATCGTCCATGTTGCAGCATGTTCTGCCCCTCGATCTGTCTGAGGGGGGTGTATTCCAGCAGAACACACCGAAAAGTAATGTCATTGCATGCCCTCAATATGCTACGCGATGTACCAGCAGACACAGAGACTTGTGGACATACCAAGGGGAGGCATTGCTTCAACGCTGCATCGCCAGCAGCTGCCTTATTGGCTTGGTTTGCTCCAATTAGTGAGAAGGAAGGCTGATTAGATGGAACTGTTGGTTACAGAGCAAAGTAAGAAGGGTAGCGACAAATCTCACAGAAACATTACATCCCCAGCACGGTGAAATATTACATCCTCTCAGCAGTGAGACAGAACCGTGGAGCAAGGAGGCGATGAAGACATATCTTTGAGGCCATTGTCTGCAAGCAGTGCTTCCTGGAACGTGACGGTGACTTTCCGGCCAAGAAGACGGGGGAAGTGGCAGAGGGATGAGAAGAGAGGGTATCTGACCCAGCCACGCTGGAGGGACCAAACCAAGGAGAACAGGCTTTACAAACGGTACCCTGGGGCCTCGTCTGAATCCTGTCTATCCCAGAGGGTTATGAGGTGTGAGGTTCAGTTGTGAGGTGAGGGTTCAGAACTACAATACAGGAAAGAGGGCTGTTACTTTTACTACTGCACTGCACAGCTTCAACTTAAGTGTGAGAGGAGCAAGATCTACTTTCACTGACGCTGGGGTGTAGCAATGCGTGTTCAAACATACCTATTAAACCTGGTAACGAGCTGATTAAGATGTGTGTTGAGCAGGGAAATCTAATGAAAACTGTGTTTGATTCAGGCCCTTGTAGAATAAGAGTTAATATAGGCTGTCAGTCCTGCACCACAACCAGAACATTGCAAACCGTAACACTTTTATGTTGCCCAGCTGATGCTTAACATGGTAAGTAACCAGGACCCAGCATATATATATATATATATATATATATATATATATATATAGTGATATCTTGAAAAGAGTGTCTCTGTGACCTCGGACATCTTCCAGCATTAGCACATGCTGGAAGTTCAGAGGTACAGACTGAGGTCACTTGTTGTGTTGAATGCGTTGTCATTTTGAATCTGGTAATACCTTTTTTGGGGGATATATGACATGTATAATTCAGCATCCTGTCCAGGACTCATGCCTCATTAGTGTGTGATTCGAACCCCTGTCTCTGCCTTTGTTTGCCCCTCCCATGTCTGCGTGGGCTTTATCCCTCTACCCGAAAAATGTGTGGCCAGTTGAATTTGTGTCTTCTTCACTGGATGTCACTCAAGCCTTAATAGACGGAACTTACTTTTACATGCAGCAACTTGTGCTACTTGGATCATCATTTTTTGTTGATGTTCCACTTAGCATTAGCATTAAAATTAAACTGCCCTGCCATTCTGCTTCAGCAAACGGCATATCGCCGTACAACAACATGCCTGATTCCTCACCAGCATATATATTTTTGCAACGCTGCCACTGAGATGATAACCCGTGAAATCTTTTATTCATAAGCAAACAGGGAATATAAAGACTTAAAGCACAGTAATTGATATTCGCACAGCTAAAGGCTAAATGATGGATGAGCCTTTAACAAGTGCTATGGAAAAAAAAAAAATCACAATAATGTCAAGGCCCTGGGGCGATAGCTCTTCCACGCGGGGACACATCATTACGAATGGAGGCCGCTTTTGTTTGCGAGTTCATATTGAACAGATTAAAGACAACACAATGCAGCAGCTTCTCGCTCATTAGAGAACTCCAGTCATGTTTTGCGCCAACTGAAAAGGCCACTTTCACTCTCAAGTAGTACATTAATGTGATATTTTACGATATTACAAGCATTACAGTATTTGCTAATTAAGTATCACAATAATCACACTCAGTCGATCATCAACAGTGCAAAGCATGTGTAATGTCCTTGTAATTGATTAAGTGATTAAAAGACAGGACATGTAACTGGGGATAATATGGATCAGGTTTATGTATTTTTATGGCTTGTCGAGTAATATCGTAACACACACAAACAGTCAGACAGGAAGAGTGCAAACCTATGTTAACATTAACCTCTACTAGCCCACACATAATGTTCCCTTATGCTGATTGTATTACACTTTCTCTCCTGATTGTAACAGTCATTTTAGGCACTTACTCCTTGACAGTTGTATGTTTATACTTTGTTATTTGCCTCACTACAAGCCTTTATCGTCACACAAGCAATATACAGCACAAAGCGGATTGTGATGCCAAATAACGTTCCCCAGACCACCGTGCCACATACAGTATAGGTCTATATATTAGATGCATGAAGAGACAAAACAGTGAGGGGATGGATAGAATGGGCAGTGGCGGAGCAACAGGGTTAGGTACAGTATGCAGTAATGTGTAGTAATAGTGAATAAATACCAGAGATGCCAGAGAAAAGTGATACTTGTACTGTAAGAGTGCAGTTAAGGTGAAATGCCAGCAAAGTGACAAAGTGCTAGAGGTGTAAAGTAACGTTAGTGTAAAGTCCAAATCTGTGAGTAGGGGGCAGCAGAGAGATCAGAGTCCGGATGGCGGTGGGGACTCTGTGTGTGGAGTCTGGCAGAACTGGCTCAGGTGCTCCAGTACCTCCCGCCAGATGGAAAAAGAACACAGAGACTGTGGGAAGGGTGGGAGGCATCCTCTGTGATAGACAAAGGTACTCACTAAATAAGTGTAAAGATTTGGAGGACATGCACATGGAAAAAACCTGGAGTAACCTTATATCTTAAGAACATTATACCTTAAGAACATTATGTGTGGGCTAGAGATTACAAAATCTCCCTGCTTACCTTTCAATGTCTGCATGGGGATGCGCCTGTATATTTAAAAGAACTCCTTACCCCTCACTGCCACCCACGCACTCTCCGCTCCACCAACACACACATCCTCCTCCCTCCCAGGACTCGCTCCCGTACCACTGGAGATAGAGCCTTTTCCTGTGCTGCCCCACGGCTGTGGAATGCCCTTCCTCTCCATCTGAGAGTTCCACAGACTGTGACATCTTTTAAAACAAACCTGAAAACGTTTCTTTTTAATCAATGTTTTTAATGATTACTTAACTGCTTTAATGTTTTATTCCCCTTTTATTGCTGTTTTTAATGTGACATTCTCTCATTGTCTGTATGCACTTTGAGATCTTCTTTGTAAAATGTAAAGTGCATTATAAATTAAATTTATTATTATTATTATTATTATTATCTGCAAAGCGTGACTGCAAATACCCTGCAGCGCAAGAAAATTTGGGAGCTATATGTGTAGGTGCGCAGAATATCAATATTGGGTCTATCTTCTACAGCCCCAGCAGCTGTCTCCCCAGGTGTACGATGCATATAAGACATTTGACTTTGTTTTTGGTGTCTCCATCCCATTTCCACCCCATTAGCTGAACAGCTTGCAGCATAGTGGAACTCGACTAAATCTGATTGGTTGAACATTGCTGGCTGATCTAGTCAGAGGGATTACAACAAAGAAAGGAGGCATTATCCCCGGACCAGTCTACTTCCGTGACTAGACTAAAAATCACACAAACATTCAAGTTCTATGTACAGACCCTCTGCATGAGAAGGAACTGTGATTTTGAGTAATCAAATCAATTAAAACCAGTAATTGAACTGAAAAATCTTTGATAACCTTGACCTGCTGTTGAGAATCCCTATCAATAACATGACTTAAATTACACGGGGTAATGAGTGGTAAACACTTTCCATTATAGGGATTACCATAAACAATGGTAAATTGTAAACAATTAAAATGGGTATTTTAATCTGAACGCAGAAATATTGTCAAATCAGGAAACTCATTACTTGTGGAATCTATCTAGTGTCATATGGCTCAGCAAGTATGTCACACCCCTATTACGATTCAAATGTTTTTTGTTTTTTTTTCATAATTTACACTACCACAATACTAATACAATGATCTGCTTACATGCGTGTTTCCTGCAGATAGACACTGTGTAGCAAGACATAGAACAAACACTTATAACCCGTTTACAGCAATGCAGTGTCAGTCTGGGGCTTTATCTCAATCCAGAACTGAGGCTGCACCTTTTCACTGCAAAAAAAAACTGGCCCTGGGTCATAAGAAATGGCACCAGCATGGCACCACTGAAAATCTGATCTCAGAATATGGAAACACAGTATTAGCAGAAGTGAGACTAGCTACTGTGTCCAAATACACGAAAAAATAACTGTACTAATTGCCACATTAACAATGTCATGACATGCCGGACAGATGCCTTTGGGGCTGCGTTTGGGCTAAACAAAATTAAGTTTTATTAAGCTTAACCCCTATCCCGTGTTTGGGGTCAATCTGACCCCAGAGTATCATTAAACGGTAGGCAAATTTCACATGGGCAAATTATCACTGGAAAAGGGTTAAACAAGAACTGGATATAAACCAGATCACGAGGGGTCAAACGGGAGGGTGAGAACGGGGACAGAGATGGGCTGATAGGAGGAATGATGCTAATGGCTGGACTAGTGAGGATGAGACAAACAGGTGCTTAAATATATAGACTAATGCAAAGCAGCAAGCATAAAAGTATTTGTAAAAGTATTATATAATAAGTTCTTGAGGCTGTTAATTAGCTTACATCTCCATCAAAGAAAATGTAAAACATTATGTACCCGTTGTCTTGCGAGAATTCGCCGTGAATATTTAATGCTGCTTGATGTTATTATTGAAAGCAGACCTGCATAGTATTATGTACCTTCTAGTGTCTTTACAAGTAAAAAAACAAGAAAAAGCTAAGAAAAAAAGGCACTAAGTGAGACCCAGCGCAGCACTGGCACCAGTGTTACTGAGTACAGAGTAAGAGAGAATTAATTGCCTAAATTTGTCTAATTAAGATACCTCCATTGCTGACACTCTGGTGTATAATTAACCACACAGTCACAAAATCTCCAACAAGCATTAGCAGCAGAACGGCTGGTTATAGTTGGCACCATCACAGGACGCCATCTTTGCCACATGTCTGCCCTGCTAGGGCTGCCTTGGTTATTCACAACTGAAGTGATTGTGAAGGTCAACATGTTTGAAGTGACTGTGAGTGGGCACATCTGGGGGCATGGATGTCTCAGGAAAGTCAGGTGATCAAAATCAACTTGACCCCAAACACATGCCCTGATGTCCAAGTCTACAATGCCATTAACTTTATAAGGTTTTTGTATTTCCTTAGAACATGGATCATGTAGTTTTGCATGATTTTTATGGGCACCGTTACAACTTGGTTGAGATGATCAACGTGATAGCCTCAGTCCCATAAGTTCCATGTCATCAGAATGTAGACATATCAATAACTGAGCCTATACATGGTTTTTATTTATTTATTTTTTTTATCATCTGTCCCACAACATGATTCTGATGTGAACCGTTACAACTTGAGTCCCACATGGTTCATAAATCCGCTGTCTCAGCGACTCAGCAGCCAAAAGCGACCGTGTCATCCATCTGAAATCCACGACCTCATGGGGTCTGAGTACATGCTCGCCCAGCACCAGTCCCCCTTCCTAGAGTTTTACATCACTTCCCACATTTTCTTGATGGATGCAAGTGATGCTGGTAAACAAGGCCTGGGCAGAGCACAGGTCCAGGGGATGGACGCTGAGGGCTATAGCCCAGCAGGGGACTCTCTGAGGGGGGCAAGATCTTCGTCACAAAATGAGCAAGCGAACAGGCACCCAGCTGTTATTGCCAGCATTCATGCTTGGTCCTTAAGGGTGAAGGCTGCTATTTATATCTTTTATGATAACTAATTACATATATCCTCCAGAGAAATGCAGATGCTAGGAGCACTCTTCACTTTCAGTGCTTAAGAGGGATCTTTATGCTTGTTATGTCCGATCTTAGCCCCCGCCCCACCCGTAATGATTGGCACTCCATGTACCTCTTAGTCAGTGCTGGCCCGATTCCCTCCAAAATTGGGCTTCTGTTTCCCTGTTCAGCTTATGAATGGTTCAGCTCTCCACAGTTTTGGAGTTCTCGGGGGCAAGTGCAACTTTACCGAAATGTCAAAGTATTTAAATTATGCATTTGTTTTCTGACTTTTAGGGATACACTTCGGAGTGCTTAATTTTACATTACAGAGGCATGATTACCCCGCGTTGGATTTTTAAGTGTTTTCCTGCAGTCTCTGAAAAAAAAATGGAAGTGTCATGGATAATTAAACATGAATCAAACGATTGCGCTTAAGTACGGGGATGGGGGTGGGAGGGGTGACTTGTTGTCATTTGTATTTCATACCCTTTAAACTTTTAAATAACAAAGATGCGTGTCTGTCTCTATGTGTGTTGGTGGGTGTGTCTGTGGTCTGTCTGTGTCTGTTTGTCTATCTGTCTGTGTATCTATCTGTCAGTGTCTGTGTTTGTCTCTATGTTTTGGTGAGTGTGTGTCTGTCAGTGTTTGTGTGTCTATCTGTCTGTGCGTCTATCTGTCATTGTCTGTGTGTGTATATATGTGTGTTGGTGGGTGTGAGTCTGTCAGTGTTTGGGTGTATCTGTCTGTGTCTGTGTGTCTATATGTGTGTTGGTGGGTGTGTGTCTGTCAGTGTTTGGGTGTATCTGTCTGTGTCTGTGTGTCAATATGTGTGTTGGTGGGTGTGTGTCTGTCAGTGTTTGGGTGTGTCTGTCTGTGTCTGTGTGTCTATACGTGTGTTGGTGGGTGTGTGTCTGTCAGTGTTTCTGTGTGCTTCTGTCTGTGTCTCTGTGTCTGTATGTGTGTTGGTGGGTGTGTGACTGTCAGTGTCTGTGTGTGCGTCTGTCTGTGTCTCTGTGTCTATATGTGTGTTGGTGGGTGTGTGTCTGTCAGTGTCTGTCTGTGTCTGTGATTCTATATGTGTGTTGGTGGGTGCGTGTCTGTCTGTGTCTGTGATTCTATATGTGTGTTGGTGGGGGTGTGTCTGTCAGTGTCTGTGTGTGCGTCTGTCTGTGTCTGTGTGTCTATATGTGTGTTGGTGGGTGTGTGCCTGTCAGTGTTTGGGTGTGTCTGTCTGTGTCTGTGTGTCTATATGTGTGTTGCTGGGTGTGTGTCTGTCAGTGTCCGTGTGTGTGTCTGTCTGTGTCTATATATATGTGTGTGTTGGTGGGGGTGTGTCAGTCAGTGTGTGCCTGTGTGTCTATCTGTGTATATCTAGTTGTGTTTGTGTGTCTGTCTGTATGTGGTGGGTATGTGTCTGTTAGTATCTCTGTGTGTGTCTGTGTACAGTATGTCTATCTGTATCTGTCTGTCTGTGTGTGTCTGTCTATATGTGTGTTGGTGGGTGTGAGTCTGTGTGTGCGTCTGTGTGTCTGTGTCAGTGTGTCTTTCTGTATATGTCTGTCAGTTTTTGTATACCTGTCTGTGTGCGTCTGTGTGTGTGTGTGTCGTCTTGTTGTATTCCAGTTGTTCTAAACTCTCTAGTGTTAATCCCCAATTATGCTCGTCAGGAGCAATTTCTGCATTTGTATTAGGTTTTATGATGAAAATGAGGAGTTCATTGAATGCCTGGCAACCAGAATGTCAAGAGCTTAAGAAAGCTTGCTCATAATTTATAAGGAATTCAGCTAAAATAGATAAGTTCATTTTATTTATTGACCTCTCAATAGCACACTGGGCATACAGGGTGGGTTCTGAAGTGGGGATTTGAGTTTGAAGAGCCATATTAGACATCTGTGGCAAGAAGACCAGAGAAATGTAACTAGTTGGCTTAGCCCAGGTGCAGAACACGTTGCTCTCTTTGACTTGGTGCCTACAAGGCTGGGGGCAGAATCAAGGGCATTGAGCGGCACCACCCATGGAGTGAGGAGGAGGAGGTGACTGACAGCATACACTTGGGGAGGTGTGGTTATGTTAGCCTTCATTCCCCCAGAGCCCAGTTAGGGGCTGTGTTTGCAATTATGATGGGATGAATGACCATTTCAGACCACATGTTCTGTGTATGTGAGCCATTTGGCCTGTTTTTGTTTCCCTCTCTGACAGAAACAGGAAACATTACTATTGCATTTTTTACTAGAAATCCACCTGACGTACACCCACGGAATGCCAGTAATATTCTTTCTGCGTTGCTTGTCCGTTGAAGATCGTTCTGGAATTAGGTCATAAAAACAAAGAACCAAAAGAGAGATCACATAAACCAATTACACAGTGCAGCCCAGCAAAAACAAATTCAGGCTGGTTCTAATGAGGGCTTTCAAAGAGTAGAGGTGTTGAAATGGCCGTGTTTTAGGGGACTGGTGAATGTACTCATTTAGCTAATAAACACCTGTTATAGATAATTAGCTTCTCCAAACATGCCACTGGCCCCAGTGACACAAGACACCAGGATTTTCAATAAGAGAGGCACGCGCAGGACCAAAGGGGAGACTCACCAAAGTAATTAGGCTGCGCCCACTTACTTAATTACCTGGTTTAATTATTTGCATGATGGTGATAAGGGGACACCAAAAGACATTCTAAAAACTGACTCCCTCATCCCTGTGCTTCAAAGACAGAAAGGTTAAATATAAGAAACTTACCGAATATTTATTTTGTTAATATTTTGCTTGAAGCACATTAAATATGAATGCCTGCACCAGCTTTGGCAATGCCTAAGAAGGACCAGAACACTTGAAATGCTTTGAAATTTATTTTGCAAATTATATTTAAGTTAAATTAAGTTTTCATTGGATTGCTAATTGAGGGTGTATTCTCTAATTTTAATGCCAAAATACAGAATGCTGTTTGCTTTTCAGCCAAATGTTCATTGTTGGAACTTGTTGGAGCATTTCCTATTTGGTGCGAGTGGAAAGGGGTGTGGCTTGCATCTGACAGGAGAGTCAGGTGACGAGATTAATTTCTATTGGTCAGTTGGATTGAGCCCGCCTCCTTTGTAAATTGTATATATAGGGGATTCTGGCATCGCCTCCCACTTTGCAGTCTGGTACGAAAGGTGATGCCAGTACTAAGACCTGCAAAGTCTGTGTTTGCCTATTGACCCCTGAATTTTTACCCCTTGCTGCTGTCCTTGCCACCCAATTGCCTGGATTTACCTCCATCCTGTCTGCATGTACACCGGGAAGGATAAACTTTCCAGTTATACATTCCGCCTCTTGCTGTTTTGCACAGTTTTGCTTGCCATGTCGACACCGGACGGCGCTGCCAGTCAGTGTCGTGGAACATTTCCTCTTCATTTGTCACCTTCTCTTCTGTCATCCTTAAATTAGATTTCATTCAGCCGTCCAGCTCATCTGAATGAAAAATTGGTCGCAATTTTTCCTTCCCTCTAGCCCATGAATATTAATGTGGAACTCAGTATGAAAAAAGGAAAATAAAATTTTGGAAAACAGTTGTAATAATGCAGTTCCAAAACAGGTGTCACCTTGTCCACATAACTGCTTATTCCACAAAGCGGTGCCAGTCCCACAGAGCAGAAGGGGCGGGACGCCCTGTTTGGGGTGTCAGACCATCACAGGACAAAGACACTCACATAGTATGGGCGATTTTGGGACCCCCCTCCCCAGTTACTACCTGTCTTTGGACTGTGGAAGGAAGCTGGAGAGGAGAGATCTATGCAGGGAGAACTATGCAGCACCACACACACAGTGAAGGCTGCTGCCAAACCCATCACTCTGGAGCTGTGAGGTCCCTGTACTCACCACTGAGTCCCAATCTGCCATCACTGTAACATATTCTGTGCTTGTGGGATAAATTCACTGTATAGAGTAGTGCAGTACCTTTCACCCCTTTCAGGGCTGGCTCATTGGTGGATTTAAAGTGACCCTGCACCATATGACCTGCTTTTGTCTGCTCCTCAGAGTGGGTGGGCCATAATTGGACTGGCAAATAA
This sequence comes from Petrocephalus schoutedeni, assembly GCA_026780765.1. Classification (NCBI taxonomy): domain Eukaryota; kingdom Metazoa; phylum Chordata; class Actinopteri; order Osteoglossiformes; family Mormyridae; genus Petrocephalus; species Petrocephalus schoutedeni. The sequence continues at coordinate 24,785,802 of JAODKL010000135.1, forward strand.
CTTTCATAGATCAGCAAACGCTTGCCAATAAAGACATATGTCACTTCTGCCGTGCGGAGACTGACATATGAGCCTAGGGGCGGGGCTTCTGAATGGCAGCCAATAGCACATCGATTTGATACCCCTTACCGAAACCTGAAACGCTTGTCAATTAGAGTTACTGTAATATTTCCCAGCTCCTCATCTGACTCAGTATGCTTCCCACAGCCAGTAGTGACTTAATCAAATTACCGCCGCGTAAGTAATGTCCTGCTGTGAAAATGCTGCTCTCCCATCCAGTTAGAGCCACCTAATCCAGCCCTGATGGCTCAGCGGAATCAGCATACAAGCTTAAATTGATGACTAAAAGTACTGCTCCTGGCAGCCTGAGCCTCACCACATGCAGAAATGACCATCCCATCTCTGAGACACGGACCCTGAGGAACACCAAGTCAAGCTAAGCTAAAAATAGGGATACACTATGGTGGCCCATGAGGAACATCTGAAGCAATTTAATGAGTTCTGTTGTATCAAAAGTACTGTCAGTGCATCCAAAATGCATACACCAATCTTTGCATCCAACCACTTCTCCTGAACAGGGGCTTGGGAGCCAGCAAAGAGCACCAGTCAGAGGACACCTTGGATGGGATGCAAGGCCATCATAGGGTACGAGGCAGGGGACACCCTGGACGGGATGTCAGTCCATTGCAGGGCACGAGGCAGGGGACACCCTGGAGGGGATGCCAGTCCATCACAGGGTACGAGGCAGGGGACACCCTGGGCGGGATGTCAGTCCATTGCAGGGAACGAGGCAGGGGACACCCTGGACGGGATGCCAGTCCATCACAGGGTACGAGGCAGGGGACACCCTGGGCGGGATGTCAGTCCATTGCAGGGAACGAGACAGGGGACACCCTGGACGGGATGCCAGTCCATCACAGGGTACGAGGCAGGGGACACCCTGGACGGGATGTCAGTCCATTGCAAGGCACGAGGCAGGGGACACCCTGGACGGGATGCCAGTCCATCACAGGGTACGAGGCAGGGGACAACCTGGACGATGCCAGTCCATCACAGGGCACAAGGCAGGGGACACCCTGGACGGGATGCCAGTCCATCACAGGGTACGAGGCAGGGGACACCCTGGACGGGATGCCAGTCCATCGCAGGGCACATTAGATCAGTTCATCTAATCACATCTATGTAACTATACAAACACAGGAGAACCGAGTGGAAACGCATGTAGATAAAGCGAATCAAAGGTGGAATTTGAACCTACAGTTCTGAAGGTTAAAGTTTTTAATTTTACCCACTGGGCAACATTCCTTCCATCACCCACTGTCAGCAAATGGTATGTATACTATTACCTACTGATTTTTCACAGAGAATTTAAAATTCAGTATTTAAAAAATGTGAATATATATTCTGTCTTTCACCAACCTCTACCTGAAAGGACATCAGAACCTGCATCTGCTATCGCTCATCTCTTTCCTAATTTTCCTTTTTTTTTTTTTTGCAACAAGCGCTGTGGATCCAATCTTTTGGCTTGGTCGTGCTACATTAATTTAAATCAATTCTAATTAATTTGGGGTCAATACTATGCCTACATCTCTCTGGAAGAAGTGGCAGAACTTCGAGATTAATGAACTGCTCCGTTCCCCACTAGATTTGTGGGGACATGTGACTCGGGCCCCGCAACTCAGAGTCCTGCCCGCCCGTCCGCGGCGGCTTCGGAAACGAGCCAAAGTGAGCTGCAAGGGTGCATCGGCAAGCGGCTGCCGCGGAGATGCCGCTGTCACGGCATGCTCGCCTGGGCAATGTCAAGATCAAGATCAATTTCAAGGGCTTTAGCTGTTTTGTTCCTGCCGAGTGACTGTAAACACCATCAAAAGTGCAACAACATACTTCGCATTGCAGTCTCTGTGTACAACGTATAATGAGCTGCTATTAAAATAGGCCCTAGCTGGCTGCAAATAAAATGGTGAATCTGAATTTTGAGTCTCCTCCCATTATTCAATTCAATTCATTTTATATAGCGCCTTTCAGAACTGAGTGTTGTGAAACATCACAACATCTTTAAGAGAGAATAATGCTAAACGGGGGAGAATGAAAGACAAAGAAATAAAAGAAAGGAAGCCAATTGACAACAAAAACCAAAAGCTCCCAAGTAGAGAGAAAAAAAACCTCCGGAGGTCCAAGATCAACTGGCTGCCCAGCGCTCCCCGGGCATGCTAACGCCACTGAAAATGAAAGAGTGAGCTTGCTTGCTAAAAGCAAGGTGTAAAGGATGGTCGAGGGCAAAGCCTGACCGAATGCGAATGTGGCCCCCTCACTAAGCGCGGGATGCACGCAGAGCACGTTAGGCGGCGCCCCGGCCTCGCCTCTCCTGGCTCCATTCTCCCCGTTCTCCACCCCCCCACCCCTCCGGGCATCCCGGTGTCCCGCTGCAGTCCCAGGACATGGGAATGTGTCCCTGCACTGTGCCTGCTGGGATTGGCTCCAGACTGCGAAGCAGCGTAGGTCATTGGTTATGAAAGATCCCCGGGATGGATTATGAAATCCGTAGTCACACATGCACTAGATCTGTGATCTCCAGGACAGCCCCCACCCTGTCAGGCTCCAGCCGCACGATGCACCTCCCATTTTTGGGCAGTGCTCGCTGTTCTTTACCACTGCTGAACGCCAACCCCCGCAGCTCTGCAAAGTGCCCCCCCACCCAATACCTGCAGCTCACCCAAAAAAACAACAATGAAAATAAAACAAACACCTATTGATCCTGGTGTAGATTTAAGTTGTTTTTTTTCCCATCCTGCATTAATCGCACTAATTAATCAGCTTAGTACTCCCCCCAGCCATTGCTGGTACGACCTGCACTCCCACTGTACAAACAATCCCAGCCCCCTCTGACAGCAGTAAGTGCCCCAAACAGCCTGACATATAATGCGTCAGATCTTCACCTTGTTGTGAGTATCCACTCATTCCTACCCTATTATTACTGACCC
>JAODKL010000135.1:24806992-24820231 GCA_026780765.1 Petrocephalus schoutedeni
TCCCCTTCAAAAATTGCTAATGAGAAATTTTATATTTATTGTCCCCCCCTACTGTTAAATGAAATTTACGCCCATGGCTTGCACGTGTCTGTGTCATGTGACAAACCTCGCAGAAGTAGCTAGCATGTGAGGCACGATACCTATAAGGTATTCTTCAGGTTTTCTCCAAACTGACCTTTAGATGAAACCCCTTTATATGGATTTAGTTTTAGGTCAAGTAGGTTGACATTTTGTGACTGAGGTTAATTACAGAGCCTCCACCAGAATTTCATCATACCCTGTGGTGCCAGTGTCTCTGTATTATATTTTGATTAGAGCTATGGCCATATTGGATAAGGTTTATCTATATTGGATACTGAATACGCTAAAATAGATAACACTGATGTTTCTTTCCCCTAAAATTGTGTGCAGCTGTGAGTATCCAGTTCAGAGCATACAAGGCCTCACGCCCTCTGCCCCCACGGGGTGACTCCTGGGTCAACACAACCAGACGCTATCCCGCAGTTTTGGAAAGGGATAGAAATTTGGCCACGGTTCAAATCTACACTCAGCCTCAAGATTTTTCTCAGAGTGACATGGATAGCAGTGCTACGTAAAGTTACTCGTGTAATAAGGTTGGAGCCCAGGTTTGTAATAGGAGCTCCATTGTGTTTCAGCTGCTGCCTTTCAACACAAATGACAGCCTTGGCAAACACTGCCAGTGCTTTATATGTCTACATGTGTTGGGGCTCGCTTGGCATCTGGAAACTGCTCAGTTTGAAAGGCATTTAATGTGGGGCAGGTGCACAAATCCAGGATAGTGGTGATTTTGCATCAATATCGTAGAAGTAGAAGTGATTTATACCTTGAAAATTGCTTCCTGAAAGCTGTATGTTCTCTGTCTAGAATACAGACAAGTGGTGGCGGTGTGACCTAAAGATCAAAATGACAGCGTGACATCTGGACACTCCCTCGCTTCTAATGCCCCCCTTCCTACTGGGATCAGATGCTCGGAATGAACCCATGCAAGTGTCTGAGACCATTGGTGTTACAGCAATGGTGGGTGAGTATTATGTACCAATGCATGTATACAGATCCGAGCCTTGGTTACAGTTCTATGTTCTGTTGTGTTATTGGTGCTCACAGAGTGAGTCAGAGGCCACAGGTGACACAGACATGGGATTCGGGGGCGTGGCTGAGCTGTCAGGTGTTTTCAGCTCAGTCTGTCATGACCCAAAGGTGCTTTTCCACTGCCACCAAAAATATCCCTGAGCTGTACCAGTGATCTGCATCAATATGCATGGCTTATCTGAAGGGAAAAAGCCCATATTCTTTCTATTATTCATTCTTAGTGTGATTACACATCGCAATATATTGGTGCATTCCCAATAACTCATAACTTTCCAGACTCCTACTTGGAAAAGTGCTGTAGAACCACTGAACGGAATAGATTCGTAATGCAAATTCACACAAGCTAATGCTCATTCTGCTAGCGTTTGATGCTAACATAAGATGACGACTGTCCCCGACGTGCTAGCGGAAATGAGCATTTAGTAAATCGTGGTGTACACCGTGCAAACAACAAACATCTCTTTGGTTTTAGGTCACTGTCACTCTCCAAACCCTGCAACGCTGTTACTGAACTGACCTTCCAGTGGATGAAAACGGAAGCGAGTTAGAACCGTGCTGTAACTAGTGTCTCTCCACGTACAGCTTGGGTTTACACTAATGCATGCTATCTGTCAGAGGTACGTACAGTACCTGGCCTGGGATCCCAGCAGCATTCCCAGCTGGAAAGGCCTTTGATGATGGGTACTGGGTCTTATAAACATTTGCAGACTGCTACAGACCAAATGTATGAGGCTGCATGCTGAGTGTACCTCTTATAGGAAGGAAAAGGAAAAGGTGTGTGATTGCTTTGTGGAAATTAGCATCGGATACAGACAGATTTTGAACTTTTTGTACTTAGATAATGGAATTTGCACATGCAAAGGAGGATGTGTGTGGTAGTGTTTTTTTTTTTTACTGGTTTCCTAAAGTATAGTCAGTGAAATTACTCTTGCAGGTCTAGGAAATAAATGTACCCTGTTCAGCAATCATTAACAATTACTGCAGCATACACTTTGGATGGGGGTCTTCATTATATCAAATTCACTTTGACAAATGCTTCAATTTGGTGCTCAGTGAAAAAGGAGCCCGTTTCTAACTCCAGCACCTGTAATTTAAGTCTTATCTGCCAGACACGTCTGTTAGCTGACGCTAGGATCTGATTTTAAAAAGCCTAAATGGAAATGATGAAAATATATCCAACAAAACAATGTTATTAAGCAATTTCCGCGTGCAGAGAGCAGAGCACATCCATCTCGGTGTCCCCCGTGCTGCTGAGCTATTTTGTTCCTGCTCATTTAGTTAATTTGGTTTTTTTAACCTCATTTTGGCAGACACTAACTCCCAGCATTCACTACAATGCGGACAGGGATTGGGGACAATTGTAGTAGCTGGAGTCTCGCAGCAATGTGTTCTTCAGCATACCTGCAGGAGGCGCAGTGTCTAAGGATCTGCAGACCAGTGCAAATGAGCTTAATTAACTATAGAGCGCCACACAGATTAATGCAGGTCTTGTAAGCCTCTGCTAATATACTATTTTGAGTGAGAGTGACCCTATAGCCTCAGTGGGGAGGCACCTTTCTCCAAGCAGCAGACAAATCCCTTTATCCAGATATGTCGCCGGAGGACACGTCATGCCGCATGCCACCGCAAATTCGCTTTCCTTATTTTTTCCATGCATGACGGGGCCTTTATTGCTTTGATTTATAGATATTATTGCCTTTAATAATTTACTGCTACATTCGCCTCCCGCTTCTCACAAAAGGCCTTGAAAATACTCTATGGGTAGTAGCACTCTATCTTGACCGCTAGGATTGTAACTGAGAGCCATATGATATTTACAGTGCCCCCCCCCCCACACACACACACACCCAATGTGCCCTGGATGTCTTTCACATTCCATTGTGTCACGACTTGAAATTCTGATGCATTTAAATTGGGTTTTTGTCTTTGGCTTGCAGGCTGCATTTAACAGTTCAGGAAGGAAAGAGGATTTTTAATGGTTGTTCTGGTTAGGTAAGCGTTCATCACATATCCCCAGTATTGTTTGGTAGACCCTTGGCACTATGGCTTCTACTCTTTTCGAAGGGCTTAGCACACTTAGATTGTACACCCTGTTTTGACAAAATTGTTCTAACCTTTTCAAATGGGATGAGGATTTTTGGTAGAGAGCAATCTCCACGTCTTTCCGCTGATTCTAAAGTAGACTCTAGTGGGTTTTTAAGCTAGCTCAGTGTACAGGTCATCATCTCCTCGAAAGGTCAATCATTTTCTGAGCCCATTTACAGGTGGATGTATGTTTTTCTCAGGGATATAACTGAAATAACTGCCATCACCACATGGTGGCACTTCCACAGCCACCAAGAATAAGAGTAGAAGCACAGTTAGCTGGCCAATTACCTATGATTGCTTTATGATTGCCCTAAAGAAGCTTCCCATTTCATTGGGTGATAGGATCCTTTGCTACATTTTTAGGGGCATTTTTAGATTTTACGCTGGCTTCTTCCTCTGAAAAGGCTTACTTACCATTTCATAGGCTGGTCAGCTTTTAGATGACCCTAGAAATTGCTAACATCAATAGGCCTCTGTGCGTCCCCTCACTATTGCCATTCTTACCCATTTGCTTAGCTGCAAGCAGATGTCTTTTAAATCTGTTGCTGCCCTTTTCTGATCGGTTAATTTCCACATTATCCCCAGGCTGTTTTCAATGCACCTTGGTCTTGGATATGGAAATACATTTACTTTGAATTCAGTACCAAACTGAGACTGTTACATTTAATGTGAAATAATGCAAATCACTTTCACTCCAAATTCAAATGTAAACTTCCTGTAATTTGTGTATATTCCAAAGCAAATCACATGCAGCTGACCTTATCTAAAAGTGTCCCAGCATATCCGAGAGGCTAAATTTTGCCAAAGGCTGAACTCATACTTGGTGAAGTCTTATTTTTTGCTTTGCTTATTTTAGTAGGTTGTGAACAGATGAGAAAAATATCACATAAACGCATTAGAATGTCAGGCTTAGCTGAAAAATGTGAAATTCCAAGAGTGCCAGTATTCGTTTTCCTTAAATTTTCTGATTGATTGCACAAAAGGAACTGATACAAATTTCTTTGTTTTCCTGGCAGGACACTTCCTCAGTTCATGATGCAGCACTGATGGATACAGCAGAGCCACACTATAAACAAAGCTACCCATTTTACAAATGCTGATGCACAGTGGGCCTGGAGAAAGGGCCGGTACACTTAGCTTCATGGTAGTGATGCTGCCTTGTTGGTGACAGACCCAGGTAAGGACACGCTGTCACCTACGTGTCACTGGCTATTACTGCAGAAGCATTTGACGATGATTTAGAACACTGTTTCCCACAGACAGTCCATGTTTTTGCTCCAGGAGCTGGGAGGCAGCAAAAATGTGGAGTGTCTGGGAAGGATCAAAGATGTGGACTGTCTGGCAGGCAGCTGGGAGGGAGCAAAAACGTGGACCAGCTGTGGGTCCCCGAGGACTAGTTTAGGGAACAATGATTTAGAAGCTACATCCTGCTATGAATCCAAGTTTAATTAAGCAGATGCTCTGCTGGGTGAGACGTGCAGACATTTCTGTTTTATAAACATTCTTGTGCTTCTGAGTTTATGCACTTTGGATTAATTGCATCCAAATGGCCGTCAGCAGAACGTCACCCTAAATATGTGTCTTTGTGCGTGGTGGAATTGATGGCGAGTGATTCTAGCATTTGTAATTTAGTTGAAAAATTGAGTCTGGGATTTTATAGCCACCTGCTGCTTGCATCTTCTGAAAATTCATCAGCATGTTACAACACTGAATGGCTCGACCCTGGAAACGGCTTCAATTTCCCAGAAGGGGAATTCATGAAATACCCTTAAAATAAGCACTTAGGTTGAAACAACAGAACAGTAACAGTAAGCTAGAAGCTGCAAAACCACTTCCTTGGTGAACATTTTCAGAATGCGTTCTCTAAAACCAGCAGTTACAACCAGTGCGTATAAGTTTCAAGAGAACCTCTTTAAATGGTATAGTATTGGGTGGTTGTTAGACATGGCATCTGGTCGTGATGCTCTTCCGGGCATTATCCCTGGATTTAGGGGGAGCAAAGCATGCTTGTTGGGATGTAAATATGGTCAAGAAGCAGTTGGTGGTGGTCAGATGCTGTTGCCATGAAAAGATCGCCATCATTAAGAAGGAGATGCTGAGTGCAAAACACATCAAGCTGCCACACTCTCAGTGTTTCTGACAACGGTTTGAGAGGCAGTGTGGTTCTTAGGGTTGAGTCTTTGTAACTGGGAGGTTGTGGAAAAATAAAACCAGGCTGCTCTTCTATGCGATGTCTGGCAGACATTTTATTTTACCTTTGGATTATTATTGAATTAATTGCTCGGGTTAAATTATATCAAAGTCAATGCATTAGGTTCATTAACCAAATGTTTCCATTATATCCCATGGTAAACCACAATAAAATATTGAGTATTGCATGACTTGAAAAATGTAATGTTAAAAATGAGTAGACTTTTAAAATATAATTTTTTACTGTTACACTTTACTTGAGGGTACACAAATAATGTAATAATATAATATTACTTATGTATTCATTAACCACAAACTAAGTGTTACTTACAAACTGATGTCATGTTTGTTCATCATTTATTAATCGTGATGCGAGTTTTAGCCCAAGTATTTACTGTATTTGTTACTATGTCTGTTAATTTCGTATATCTTAGTGAAAGACTGAAGGAATTACTGAAGGAACAGATAATGAATAATACTGGTAAAATACTGATCTCATGTTTGTTCATCGTTAATGAATCATTATGCATCATTTATCCCAAGCAGTTCCTACATTTGTTACTATATATCTTAATTCTGTAAATCTTAGTGAACTACTGAAGGAGCTACTAAAGAACTATTAAAGGAAGAAGTGATGAATAACACAAATGAATTACTGATCTCATGTTTGTTCATCATTGATGAATCATGACACATCTTTCATCTTAAGTTGTGACTATATTTGTTCATGATTTGTTCTTCAGTACTGACTGAGTTACCACTAAGTATGTACCCTCGAGTAAAGTGTTACCATTTTTTCTTTAAAACAATACATTATTTTTTTAGTTGGCCAGTTACTGAGTAACCTACTGAGTAAATGTCTTTGTATATCATCTTAGAACATTATCCATACATCAGCTTGCATATTTAATTATCCTGTGCAAGATTTGTAAATTTGGATCCAGTCCCATAAAACACAGATAGGATACACTCTGGATGGGATACTAGTCCAACAATAATTACAATATATTTACTGAATTTAAAAGTTTTGTGTTACCCATCCACCTTCCATAACTGTTTAAGCAATACAGGGTCAGGGTGATCCAAGAGCCCTCTGAGATACCAAAGGCAGGAGACACCCAGAATTGGAAGTCAGGTCACAAGCCACATCCAGTGATACTAAAGGCAGTCTGGGACACCAATACAGCTAAACCACATTCTGACTCTGAGAGGAAATGCAAATACAGGCAAAACTCTTCATACAGAGCCGGGTAGGTCTCAAACACACAAAAAAAAGTAACTGTATTCCTTCCATCATAATTTAAATTTAAATGTTGTGATACATCGACCTCTCAATCAAGACTAATTTACTAAATCTGGGAACAAACTAACACACCATATGGCCCTCCAAAATAAGCCCCAGGACGCCAGCTCATAATTTAGGGAATCTTGGAGGTTCCCAGCAAACAGACTAATACTTAAGCCCGAGAGAGCCGACAAGGAGTCATTTTTCAGGCTCAGTAGCAATGTGCCCATGTTCTTCAAGTGACCTGTATGGTCTGAAGGAACAAGAGACCTTCAGAGAAAGGTAAACGGGCCTTTCCAACAAAAACACATTATAATCATATTGATCCAGACTGGGGCTCCAGTTCACCCTGCACTTTTCCTGGACAGGTTACATCTTCAGCAACCTTGACCTGTCATTTGTTCTGATTGAAGACAAGACAGAGGAAAGGCCTCTGTCCAGCCGGGCAGGGGGAGTGCAGTCTCTCACTTTTGGCTCTTTTTCTCCCTTTGACTTATATGGGAGGTCATCTTCGATTTTGTTACCGTGCCCCAGATGAAGACATTGTTGCTTTTCCGTCTCCTTTCATCCATCTCCTTGCCACCAGCTGGGCCGTTGACTCTATCAGGGGTCACCAGAGTGGTCGGGAGCTGAGGATTATTTTCCGTGCCCTTTATTAGAGGTGCTCTGCTGTGTTCTTGAAGCAGACAGGTGTCTCAGGTCAGCTTATAGCTACAGGAATTCCTATCCCACAGGAACCCTACAAGCATCAAACAGAGATGGGCAGTATTTCAATTAAATGTATTTAAAATACATATTTAATTACTTTTAAGTGTTTTGTAATTCGTATTTTGCTCGTTAAAAAAAAAAGATTTTGTAACTAAATACTTTGAGATATTGTTTTTTTGTATTTAAAAATTGCTTTAAGGTAAAGTATGTAGTAAGATATAGCATCAGATATTGCTCACTCAATGTCATTATAGGACAGAAAGCTTATATATAAAGCTTCATTGACTGCATTAGAGATAAAGCAGGCTAGCCACACTTGTTCTTAAGTATTAAAGTAATTTCTATCAGCTAAATGTAGGTGTTTTTATAGCCACTGAGCCTGTGTAAAAGGAAGAATCCCCTGGTGAACGTGATGTTGACCCGTGATGCATCACAGCCGCTGGTTTTATTTTTTGGAGCATATATCTACCTCCTTGCGTGTGCACACGCACACACTGGCACCCCTGTTGGCCACCGCCACCAACTGCGTGGGTGTGACGACTGCAGGTGACATTACTAGGGCAGTAATGGGACACGTACTGTGTTCATCATGTACCATTACTATTTTACACGTAATTTTGTATTCTCAAAGTACAAATCACTTGTGTTTTAATTAAATGCATTTTCTTACACCAGTATTTTGTTGCGTTTGATGACCCATTATTTGTAATTTGTAACTAAATACTTTTTGATGTATTTGTACCCATCTCAGCTTACACAGACCATGGAGACATATGAAATGTGGTGGTGGGCGGGGGTGGAGATGATCCCTGGGCCAGAAATATTTTGTCATTTGCATTAAATTCTTGAAGCCTGAAATGAGTTTTAAATTCGGGGAGTTGTAAGCCCTGAATCCTACCTCCGACCACAGAGTTTATACTGTGCCACCCACAGACAGCTCTGATGAACACAGGGACCACTCTCTCTACCTGCACCATTACTTCCTGCCATCTACACCCACCGTGGAAATATTGATTTCCTCTGTCCCACTGTCCTCATTTCTTTGCTATCTATTTTCCGCTTTTTACCAAGACCTACTTCTCTAGTGAATGGTCCAGGATACAACAATGAAACACACTGACAGCAATCTCATAGACACAAATCCCCTGAACATAAAAACCACATCATAATGGCACGTCATAAGTAGCATTCAAATGCTATGGCACATGCTGATCTCACCTAGGTACAGATCAATTTGTAATATTGTCACGAAAGCTTTGTTAAACAGTTTGGGCTAATCATCTATATAAGTACTAATGGAATAAAACTGAATTCTTGGAAAAGTCAATACGCTCATAGATAATATCCAAGCAGCAAACACGGAGGCTGCGTGGGCTTGAAGTGGGCCTACCATTTCCCTTCCGCTGAGTCATCCTTAAAGTGTCTGGGAAACCATCCTGTATAGCCATCTTTACAACTGTGAGTAATTGTTTAACCTTTTATCATAATTGCACATCTAAAACCTAAATTCAGATGTGGGAGAGAATGTGTGCTTCAGCTTCCTTCAGAGCTTAAGGGAGGCTCTGGAGCTTTTAAGCTTTTGAGATGTCACATGCTTCTTTTTCGTTATCAGCAAACATTTGATTTTCGCTGCTCTGTTGCGTGGAATTCAACCACAGATCAATCAGCGGTACACATGAGGCAGGATAAAGGAATTTAAGCATCAAAATTATATTCCCGCTTCTGAAATGTCCACCCTTTGGGCACGCTGGTGTCCCCCGCCTCCTCTAATCTAAACACTTTAGGCTCATCGATGTTTTTAAAGTGTCCATAGTGATTAAAGGTTTGGGGCAGCATGACACCTCTAAGAGGGGTGGCATGGTGGTGCAGTGGTCAGCACTGTCGCTTCACACCTCTGGAACACGGGTTTCACGCGAGTGGAGTTTGCATCTTCTCCCTGTGTCATCATATGGTTTGCTACAGATTCACATACTTAGTCAGGGAAATCTCCCACATATATTTAGACCACCAACATTGTGGGTAAAAAAAAAAAAGATTTCAAAGAGATTAAATTATATTCTTAGGTTCTGATGATATTTTTCTGATAAAATTAACTGCAGGGTATTAAACCGCAAGGTTTACCTCAGTGAACCAGATAAGTCAGAATGAGTTTTAACCCAGAAGTCAGGAATGCCAGGAGCAGTCCCTATCCTGTCATTTCCCTGTTTGGCCAGCAGGTGTTGGTGGCCGTCCCATTTTTAGCGTTTGACATGATAAGGTGAAAGTGATTTATTGTCATTGTTGACACACCACACACAACAACATAACATATCATCTAGCCCAGTGTTTTCCAGCCCAGTCCTTGGAGACAGTCCACTTTTTTGCTCCCTCCCAGCTCCCAGCCAATCAGGAACACCGAATACCTGGTACAGGTGTGCTGGGAGCTGAGAGAAAGCAAAAATGTGGACGGTCCAGGGTTCCTCGAAGACTGGGCTGGGAAACACTGATCAAACCCATATGTGACATAGCAGAGGGCAGCTAATTCAGCAGCCAGGGAGCAGTACTTTTCTTAGGATACCTCAGAAGTACATTGCTGGTCAGGGATTAAAACCAGCAACCTTTCAGTTCCTCTGATTAGGGGTACCACTGCCCCTCAACAAAGCTTTGTCGCTATTCTGCTGCAAGTAGGGTTCAAACCTGCACGGGAACTCCCCATTGGATTTCAAGTCCAACACCTTAACCACTCGGCCATCACAGCTAACCAGGGCTAGGCTTAGTGGTTATGACCCTCCCCTGTTCCTTATTATTTCTAGCCCTAACGTTTGGTTTATTGTCAATGGCCTGCACCTGTTTCTTGTCTAGTCTTACTTACCTGTGTATTTATATACTAGAGTGACCAGATTATCCATGTCACTCTGGACACTTTAATTTGCAAACTACCATTTCAATCAAAAGGGCCTGGAAGTTAACGCGAAACGGCTGGATGAGTCTTTCAATCAAGGAAACAAACTAGTCAAAGGACAGGAAGAACTGAAGTATTTAGCCAACCACAGGAGCCTTTCAGGTTTAAAGTAGTTTCTAAAACTTGAAGTAGCTCAAAGCATCCGGGATGACATGGATTATTTGGTCACCCTATTATATACCTGTGTATCTGCCTCTGTTCCCTTTGTTCAGGAGTGGACAATCTTATCCGCAAAGGGCCAGTGCAGGAAAACCTTTAGGTCAGCTGTTCAAACCCAGGTGTGAGGGCTCTTCAGCCAATCAGTCCTCTAGTTAGTAATTTAATTTAGGGAGTTGCAGTGAAAACCTACACAGCAAACACAGCGGCCCCTTCTGCATAAGATTGTCCACCTCTGCCTTGCTGTGTGCTTGTAGTGGATGTTTTTGCTCATGTTCTGCTTACCCTTGCCTGTAGTTCCAGCCCATATTTGCTTTCACCTAACCTACATACTTTGTTTTGACCCCTCGTGACCCCTTATGTTCCGTGCGTGTCTGAGTTCAGTTTAGAATAAAGGTCCAATGTCATTGTAAGCTACCTTTTGAATTGTGTTCCCTTCACCAACCCCCCACCCCACCCACGTCCAAAAACATGCTGAGGTTAATCTGGGCTTCCAAATTACCCATAGCTATGTGAGAATGGCCTGCAATGAGTTGATGCCCCATCCTGTGCTGTTCCCTGTCTTGTGCCCGTAGCCTCTAGGATAGACCGCAGACCACCCGTGACCCTGATTAGAACAAGCAGCTACAGGAAATGGATAGATGGGATGATGCCTCTGGAGAGCAGGGTTTGTGTCTTTACCCTAGTTCTACATGTGTGGAGTTTGCATGTTCTCCCTGTGTTGTTGTGGGGGTTTTTCGCCCACAGTCCCCTACAGGAAAAGTTAATATGGTCCCTGATAGGACAAGCAGGCACGGAAAATGGATGGATGTATGGGTGGGTTAGGGTTGGTGTCCTGTCATGCCCAGCATGTCCCTACTCTACGCCACTTGGCGAGGGGTCCAGGTTCCTTTCAACCCTGTACCAGACAAGCAGTTGAGGGATGACATTTCTTTTACCATCTACATATTCAGGAAACGTCACACATATATTTAGCCTGTCAACACTGTGGGTAAAAAAAGGATTTTAAAAAGGGATGAAAAGGTAATTATCTACTTAGGTTCTGATGATACATTTTCTGATTAAATGAACTACTGGATATTATACAGCAAGGAGGTCCCTTCAAGAACGTGGTAAGTCAGTATTTCATGAGTTTTAAGCCAGAAGTATGTATCGAGTGCAGTCCCTGCACTGTCTTATCTGTCATTTCCCTGTTTGGTCAGCAGGTATCGCTGGCCATCCCAGAGGTGAAGGTGAAAGTAATTAATTGTCATTGTTAACAGACCACGGCATGCAACAACATAATGTGACCTTTGCATTTTCCCCATATAAGACATTGTGACATTGCAGTGGGCAGCTAATTCAACACCCGGGAAACAGTACCTTGCCAGTCATGGATTCAAAGCAGCAACCATTCAGTCAGAAGAGCACCTCCCTCACCATTAGGGCACCCCTGGACTTGTGCAGGGAACCCCATAGGATTTCAAGTCCAACGGCTTAACCACTCGGCCATCCCAGCTAACATCCACCGAGCGTCTTGGTTATGACCCTCCCCTCTTCCTTATTATTCCTAGCCCTAACGTTTGGTTTATTGTCAATGGCCTTCACTTGTTTCTTGTATAATCTTAGTTGCCTATTTATTTTTGTGCCTGCCTTTTCTCTGTTGCCTTAGTTCTGGGGTGGGCAATCTTATCTGCAAAGGGCCTATGTTGGGTTTTGGGAAAACCTTGAGGTCAGCTGTTCAAACCCAGGTGTGAGGACTCTTGAGACAATCAGTCCCCTAGTTGGTAATCTAATTAGGGAGTTGCAGCAGGAACCCGCATGTGGCCAGCAAGAACCGCACAGTGGGCCGTTCTGGGATGCGTTTCCCAAAAGCTCCTGTTAGTAACTTGCATATTTGGGCCCAAATATTACTTGCCTGGGGCCCGGACATCCATTGCTGTTGTGGTAGTGGAGCCCCGCCCCGGTAGCCAGGACATTTAGGCCAATGATATACTTCACACAAAGTGCATGCAACGTGCACGTAATGTGACACATATGCAATGGAAGCAGTGTGTTGACTGTGTTTACATGCATAGTTTATGTGACTCTGTAGGATTAAAGGTCATGTCCACCAGGGGGCAGTGTGATAAAACCATCTTGGTCGGCTCTTTCGTTTCCAGTCTCACTTGTTTGTATTAGGTTGTACTTTCACTGTCTCCACAGTAATCAAGCTCCTAATTTTGTAATACTGCTGCAGCATTCTCTGCATCCTAAGCACTGCTCCACATCGTATCGGTACTTCGCTCTGTCATGTATCACTATCCTACTCCATGTTGAATGTTGCATTGCATGTTGTTAGATACCTCATAGTAGTTAGTATTCCATAATTAGGATGCAGGATATTGAAAATAAAAATCCATTTCTCCAATTAGTATTGCAGTATTTATAAAAAAAGATTTTTGTTCAAAATAAATATATTTCTCACAAACACGTCAGTTCATGAATGATTTAAACAGCAAAGATGAAAAAGATTAGGACTGTCTCAGAGAGTGCATGCAGAGCTATTGCAAAAGGAGCATTTATCTGGCATATAGGCCAGTGTTGAGTAAAGGGTATTTACTACCATGTTTTTATTTTTATAACTGGTACTGTAAACTTACAATATATATCTTTTATAACTGGTAAAATCTTCAGGTAAACCCATGAGTTTGTCATGGTTTTTACGGGATCGACGACCCATGATGCAGGCTGTACTTGACACAGACGTTTATTCGGACGAGGCAGGACAGAACAGGCACAG
>JAODKL010000135.1:24836391-24859234 GCA_026780765.1 Petrocephalus schoutedeni
GTCTTGTATTTGGGTTGGTTACTTATGGTTAAGGTTAGGGCTGGGTTGGGGTTAAGGGTGCCGTGATTGGGATTAGGATTTTTCCCATAGAAATGAATGGAAGGTCCCCATTTAGATAGGCATGCCAAGACTGCGTGTGTGTGTGTGTGCCCGCACACCAGCACTATGATGGACTGGCATCCAGTCCAGGATGTTCCCTGTCCACCACATGGCCTTTGCTTACTTCAATAGCTACAGGCTCATCACAGCCCTGAACTGGATCAGCAAATTTGGAAGAATGGATGGATATTGGAAATCTATACTGCCTAGCTTTCCATTAGACCATGAAATAGATCACAGTGCTGCACCATTACATCTCTGTTTTTAAAAATTAAATTAGCCTGTGATGTCGGTCTGAATCAATGCTACAGTAAGCGGTAGACCTGATGGTTAACAGTGAAGTTTCACTATTAATCATCAGCAGAATCGAATCAGTAAATGCAGAGCTGATCTCGTTCCTTGACCAATAAGACCAATATTTTTTTCAGTTGAACTATTGGGCCTGTGTGATGTGTGTGTGTGTGTGTGTCTGTTTGTTTGTGCTGATAATATTTAACAAGAGTTCACAACTCTAATTAAGAAGGAAATGTATGCAGACAAGCCAAGGATTAAACCTTATTGGAATTCAGAGAGAAATCAGTGTGGTTGTTCGACATGTGATACAGAACACAGAACGGCTTGCTGGGAATATTCCGACAAACCCAGAGATTATTATCTGGGACTACATGAGCCAGGGGAATTTATGTCAGCAGTAGTGGCTAAAACCCTCATCAATCTATATCTGTTCAGTCCTTTTACCTGAGGGCAACTGAACCAAGCTCTGTGAGTGACACAGTGCTCCAGGCCCCCATTCCTCTCCTGGGGAGAAGGCTCATTAGAAGTTTTACTTACACAAATGTTCTGAGGGCAGAACGAATGATAACCAATCAGATTGTAGAGGAGGTGGGTTCAAGCAGCTAGAGGAGGTGGGACCAATATCTCACTGGTTTGTCTGACATCTGACAGATCTGATCTGATTGATCTCTCTGAACCAATCATTTTTCATTCTGCCCTCAGAACATGTTTGTGTAAGTAAAACTCCCATGAACGAGGAGAAGGAGGGGTGGTCCTCAAATGGTGCTTGTGCACTGCCAGCAATAACCGAGCCATACCAGTGCTGACATAGACCTGCTTACTTGCAAGGCCAAAAGTGTAACCAAACCAAGCAGGCTTCATCACCACCATCTGATTGATCAAGATGCACGATACCAGTGTTCTGTGTCAATCTGCATGGATTATCCAAAGAAAAAAAGGACAATCTATATATAAGGATATTCTATTTATCATTCATTATCAGTAGTATCACAAATCGCAATGTATTGATGCATTCCTGATAAATTGGAACCTACTACTTAAAAACAGAACAGTACTACGGAACAGCTGAACGAGACGGATTCATTATGCAAATGTACGTAAGATAATGCTAATTTCGCTAGCATTTGATGCTAACAGAATTTAGCACATAGTAAATTATGATTTACATCATGTTAACCGTAAATAAGTGTTTCTTGGGTTTTACATCACTGGCACCGAGCCAACCATTCTACAGTGCTTTAAGTAGTGTCTCTTTATAGTACGGGTCGGGTACGGCCTGGTTCTTGTGTGCCAGTGGAAAAGCATCAAAAGACATATCGAGTTTGTGCCTGGCCTGGGTTGTGGCCCGAATCACCTCATGAGGGCTGCTGTCCCAAGAGTCTTCAGATGGCATCATCATGTCATGGTGTTGAGTATCAGAAAATCATTTTGTTCTTGCCTGAAAAGGTATTTAATCCCATGTGAGTGAAGTTAGTGAAATTAGATGCAAGCTCAAACTGAGCACCCCACCTTTATTGCATTGCACATTTGTTAATAAATGTAATCCATTAAAAAATATATCTTAGCACAAAAGAGCTACAGATTACATGAAAGATTAGGCCTTCCATTCAGATATTGGAGTCATATTACTCTGGGTCCCCTGAAAATGTATTCCTCTGTTATAATCTCAGGGTCTGAAAATGGATTTTTCCTTTAAATTGTTCGAAAATTATCCATTGGAAAAGAGGTTTATGGTGTTTAAACTTGGGAGAAATTGTCACCAGTTAATGTATTGTGTCATTTGGCCTCAAATGAACACAGCAGTGACAACGGCAATGAGGCCACTTCACTTTTAATAGGTGGAGTTGGACTGAGGAAGCAGGCTGCTGTAAATTGTATTCCTACGTCGTATGTGGTTTGGCGAAGAGCTGCCTGTGTGATCATGCAAACTCGTCACAAATAATTCTTTGACAAAGGCAGCCCACTGGGTGAAAGAATGGCATCCTGTGACTGAAACTAAACTAACTGTGGCAATTCCTGGGCCACAGAGTACGGAATACAACAAAGGCAAAGGGTGCTGGTCAGTTACATCACTTCCTGTAGGAGCCAGATTTCAACCACACAAGCTCAAACATACAAATTGACTGAAAACACTGATTATCATATAGGAACTGTGCAGGGAGAATGAGAATATTAGTGAGATATTTAAGTGTAAGCAATGTGTTGAGGTTAAGACATGTCTCCAAAGTTGGCTCTGGCCAACCCTAAAATTTTAGCATAATGTAGTGGATGTATGATGTAAACATAACATAAACATTAAAATACTAAATCTAAATCTTTGCACCGTCTAAGTGTTTTTTTACTTAACACAAGAAGCACACTAGAGTATTTATGTACATACCTGCTCATTAATTTGAAAGGTAAATGTTTATTTTCAGTTTATGACGGAGCAGCAAATTGTAATGCATGAAGCAGCCCTGTGTTTAGGCTATTAAATGTTTATCACAGACACTGGTAAAGCTGAACATGCCCTTAGGCTAATGCCATTATATTTTTAAGGTCTACTGTGAGGTGGAAGGAGCTACAGACAACCTAGACATGGGACCCTCGCTGCCCACATCACGTGTTTTTTGCACGGCAGACATCCGTCCGTAAATGGATGCAGAGTGCCCCAAATGTCCTGTAATTGGGCTCCATTCCTTCAAGTTAATGCCACCTCTTACATACCTGTAGTTATGTTTATTATATACATCATACGATGTTTTGTGTTCAGAGGGTCTTCCAGTGGAGAGCTGGTGTGCGGAGCACAGAATCGTAGCATTTCCAGTTGGATAAAGCAGCTATTTTTACCCTGTATATCTGAAAGCCGGCAGCATCCAAAAGCCACCCTATCTGCCTGAATCGTAAATATTCTGCAGCCATATTTTTCATATTTGTGCTTTCCAGCTATGAAGTTTCAAATTTTAATTTTGCACGTTTTACTCTAAAGTTAAAGAAAACGGGATTTGATCGATGTCTAAATATCGTCACTGTCCAATGGAACGCATGTATCTCCAAAAAGTAATTATTTCAGGAGCTTAAAAAAATGTTTCATATGTACTGCTTATCTTAATTCTGTATTGCACATTTTATAATAGCTACATTATTTATAATGTTTCTGTGATTCTGTGATTCTATGCGTTCAGCTTCCATTATGCTGTACAGGTTCTCACTGAGCCCAGAGCTCATTCTTGGAAGCTCACATTCACACTCGTCCGATGCAGGGCAGAGACACACATGGAAATACCACACAAAGAGCGGGAACAGGGACAGTGCGACTGAAGAACACTGTGTCTTCTTCCAGGACACAGCTGAACATCCAAGTACCTGCAATAATTTCCTGTAATCATCAGCTTGTCAATTACAGAGGCCTCTTTGGCTAATTGGACAGTGCAATTTTTTGGACCGGCCCTCGTGTTTCCATTATGTTCACTGCGATCCGTTTGCCGTGTAGCTATTTAGAATAAATCGACTTATCCCTCCCTGTAAAATAGATTCAGTTCATCTTGGCTGCTACAACAGCTTCATTATCATCCAATCTGACTGGCAA
The DNA here is from genome assembly GCA_026780765.1 of Petrocephalus schoutedeni. Lineage (NCBI taxonomy): Eukaryota > Metazoa > Chordata > Actinopteri > Osteoglossiformes > Mormyridae > Petrocephalus > Petrocephalus schoutedeni. The sequence goes on from JAODKL010000135.1 coordinate 24,840,353, forward strand.
ATTATTATATTGTAGCTACATAGATCAAAGCTATGGCCCACCTGACACACTCAAATGGTGACAGCTTCAATTTCTCCGGCCCTTGTTTTGCTCACGCCTCATCTAAGGTAAGATAAACGATAACAATTAATGGAATCCCAAGTGCTGGACCTAAACTGATTTCAGACCCTGCTGTGTGCGACACCCATGCCTGAAACACAACCAAATATAAGAAAGGCTTCTTTTTAACCCGGTAATAAATGCTACATCGGTATTTTTGTTGTCGACTTTTCCGTATATAGATAAAGAATAAGATTTCCCCAGATGGACATTTAGGGTGACATATTTGCTGGAGTTTCCCGCTTGCAGGCTGACAGCATCCTCGGCCGAGACGGGCAGCAGGGGGCCGCGAGGGGGGGGGGTCTGGTTCTCTTCGGCGGAATTGGATATTTGTGCTACTGCAGAATTTCATCCACTTTCCCTTACTGGCAAAAAAAAAAGCATCGCATTCATTTTTGTGTGCAGAGTCTGATGCCCAAGGCCGCAGGTGTGTCAGGCAGCTCCTGTCTGCCTCGGCAAACGTGACCGCTGTGTGACGTGTGGCCACCATGGCGGCGGCTGGTAGGTGTGCTGACCTCAACGCCGACACGCTGCTCAGACACTCCTGTCCAATTTACTAGTGTAATGTAGCGTCTGGAAGGCAATTATTCAACTGGGATAATTGTGCACGACCCCACAGCACAGTTTCACTTGGATGTGCTTCCCGAAGAGAGACGTGTTATGCCTGTCAGATTCATTTATCATGGACTTTTATCTTTAGCTTTTCGAGCTTTTCATCTTGAGCCATTTACGGCGGGGTGTGTAATAAACTGTACAGTGGCCGATGTGGGCGGGGCGCCGTCCATAAGGGCCCCAATGAATTTCAGCCTTAAGCCTTTCGGTTGCAGCCCAAGGCCTTCATTGGGCAGGCCAGCTGCTGGTCATGTGACCCCCCTCACAGGGATCATGGGAGGAGCCCACAAGTGTGTGGCCATGGGGCCTTCCGCAACATGTATCCCACTGTGGGCCGTCCTGTGTTGCCATTGCCAAAACTCATTTTGCTGCCCTGAAGTCTCCCTGCAAATCTTCTAAACAACACGAGCCTCTCCACTGGGTCCGGTCCTCAACCCCAGTTGTGTCCCTGTGTTACAGCGAGGCAGCTGGAGCCACCTGGCATAATGAATCTGCTACAATCCCACTTCCTGGATGGTCTGACATTCAGCTGCCTCTCCTACATGCCTGACTAAAATAACATGAACAATAAAGACAGGAACTGTGACAGCAATGTCCCATGTGCGCAAACTGCTTTGCAGGATATTGACATGCCAAGTCCACAGTCTCCAGCAATGTTAAAAAATCCTCTGTATATATGCTGAGTTGTTGAGTTACAATCTTGAGGAGAAGCATATGGCAATTACGCTGTTTACTATGGATAGATTTCTTAATATTTTTAAGATCCCAAACAGAGGTAGGGTGGACAGTAGGAATCTCTGCAGGTACTGGGATGGGGGGGTGCTTGGGTGTAAAAAAAAAAAAAACATTTTGCTTCTGTTCTGTTGACAACAATAGAAATATCTGTGATCAGTTGGCTTTTGACCACTCATTGTTTTTTCAGGTTGTCCCCGGTGTCACGTCAAGGTGATGCTGATGACTTATGGCAGCAGGTAGCAGCTGTGGCAGCAGTGTGGGCGACAGCCACAGGAGGCCGCCATGCTGCCCTTGATGGAGGGCAGCTAGAATCCGATAAACCACATCTGAAGGCAATCTGAGGGCCCCCTGGGGGCGGCGGGGTCTCTGGGCTCGATCCGTCCCAGAACAAACCTCGATAGATCCCGCTCCCGCTGGCTGATCCCGTGGCTGGTACACAGACTCCTACTGATTTACAGTCCACATTGACATCAGCCTGAGGAAGAGAGCAAGGAGTCTGTTTGGGATTATCAAAAAATAGGATCAAATATGAAAAAACAGGATCAATGTAACCTTAAATTCAAGGGGAACACAGCCCTGCATATACTGATCTTGTTTACCTTCTCTAAAACGGAGGTTTATGTTCTGGATAGTGTACAATATCATGTCTTCCTTAATAATTAAACACACTATGAACTGGATAACGAAAGATTTTCATTACAGAATCATAGTTCCCAACAATCATTTGAAAATATCTCCGAGCAGATTGTGCATCTGAAGATATCACTCGTTCATTCGAAGTATCTGAGCAGAGGTGGGTAATCCAGGTTCAAAGAGCAAAAATCTGGACCAGGATTTTGTTTCAACCAAGTAGTTGAGGACTCTGTGACTGAGAGTCTTAATATACAACTGGTTGGTTGAAACAAAATCCTGGTCTGGATTTTTACTCTTATTATCCACCTCTGTGTGTGGCTAATTCCCCCTGGCCCTAAAACACATTCCAGCCCCACACTTGTGCTCGTGGGAGTTTTACTTACACAAACATGTTCTCAGGGCAGAATGAAAATGATTGGTTCAGTTAGAAAACCAATCAGATTTTAGAGGAGGTGGATCCAAGCAACTAGAGGAGGCGGGACCAGGACATCTGATTTGTTGGTCTGACATATGACACAAGATCTGATTGGTTATTTCTCTGAACCAATCATTTTTCATTCTGCCCTCAGAACATGTTTGTGTAAGTAAAACTCCAAAAAGCCACACTGGCCCACCGCTTTCCACACCCCTCTCACAGAACTCTCAGTTCCAGGGAGACAAGTCTTCAGATGAAGAACAGGCACCTTTTATTTAAGAGGATGTGTGACAGAGGAGGTAATCCAGGAGGAAGGGGGTATGATTGGGGGCAGACTCCTCGTGGTGTTCGTGTTAGGGGCAGCACAATGCTGCAGTGCTATTGCCACTAGGGGTGCAATGGTACACTGTGCCCATGGTTCGGTACGTATCACGGTTTTTGGGCCACGGTGATGGTACGATTTTGGTATATTAATGAAATCATAGCTCTAATGGGCTCTTTGATTATCCTATTTCAAATCAATGAGGTACTACTACTCACACTTGCAGAGACAATATTAAATGTAAAAATAGGCACAGATGAAGTCAAATGACAACATTTATTATAAAAACAAAAACAGGCAATATAAAATATAGTAAAGTGCTGTATAAAGTAATGCGAAATGTTTGTCTCAGGTCGATTTCAGCTTCGCTCCTAGGTACTCCGTACAGTTCTGGAATCGCTTTGCAGCTGACGTGTTCAGGAGGGGATATTACAGTATAACGAGGTTCAAGTACCTTTATCATGTAACGGAATCCCATATCTGAAACCACCGAGTAGGGCTACAGGTCTTTCGCTATGAAGACGCCTATTGCTTTTGTTTTGGAAAATGGATGGATGGATGTATGATTTTCTTATCCCTTTGTCCTTTGCTAGAGCCATAAGGGTGACGTGATCGCCCGCTCTGCTCTGCCCAGCCTCTCTGACCCATAGGGCTCTGATAAACTCCTCCAGGCCACTCGCCACGGGTCTGTTCACTATCCCAACAGATGCAAATATCAGGTCGGGCCGTCCCTGCTAAATATGACAGATCTCAGTAATCAGTGGCAATAAGGCAGTGTTTCGCTTCCTGCGGACTGCTGGGCCATTCTGTGCACAGCTCGCTGGGTGCTGAATCTCACTGGGGAATTCCTCTTGGCGTGAAAAAGGCTGCCCACATTTAGTCCTCCAGATAGTTACAGATGCGACTTAAAATCGATCATTCGCAGGTCTGGTTCAGTGGGGATAGAATTAAAATGTCATTGGCTGAGCTGTGAGGTTTTTAAGGAGGTGTTCTGTAAACATGTTATATGCAGTGTTATGTCCATGTATTGGCCATGTTACAGTACTGTCACTCTAATAGAGGTAGGTAAAAAAAAGTTTCATTCGGTCATCCGTTCATACATCTGCAAAAATGCTTGTGTAGTACTGGGTGACAGTGAGCTTGGAGCCCATCTCAGGGAGGTACAGGCAGAAGGTGGGATGTGAACCCATGGAGTTACATACTGACATGCTCAAACTCTGGGAGGACATGCAGATGCGACTGAATCAAAGCCAGAAGGCGGGTTCAGGTGTCCCACCCCGTGGGCTACAATGTTCACTATTCAGTCATCACGCGGGGATTAGACTTTTCCACCTAATGATTAATTAAACACCTACGACACATGAAGCAGCCTTTAATCGATAAGGCAGAGGCACAGCAGTGTCCAGTTAAACCAACGGCTTCATGACCGATTCACAGGCGTATTTCCTAACAGAGTATCGATTAGGCTGCTGCCAGGGATATTTCACCAGGAAATCACGGCGCGTTCTCGACGCGAGCACTGGCTTTACTGTGGCTCGTTTCAAGACTCATTCCGTCAGGGGCTCCACCAAAAACTTGTAATTAAGGGCAGGGCGGGGGCGATAACCAGTGTAGTGGAGTGTTAAGTAGGTGTAAAGCACCAGAGTTGTGGATGTAGAGTACAGGTTGTGTTGTTTGTAATAATACTATAAAAAGTATAGCTGTGTGACATGCTAATGCCCATTCAAAACATCCTAACTGTTAATTATCCTGACGATGTGCATCCACCCAAAGTGATTCAAAGAATGGGGGTAGGTGGGGTTTAATCAGCCAAAAAAAAACATTTTTTTAGTTTTTAAACCACTAAATGAATAAGCAGCAATTATGCAAATTTTTACTTTCTTAAGGAAGCGAATCAGAGCTTTACAGACCTTTTTTGGCCATTATCGCATTTAAACGCGAGCAAATTGCTCGAGGAAGTGATTTAGAGATGAATGCACAGAGCAATTTCAGTTTTTTTTTCTTTAAGAAGATATTATGTGCCTAGTCCTCTGTACTTATGTATAATTTTGATTTTGACTGATTCCTTTTTATGGCCAAATATGGCAGTCAGAGGCAGTACTTACTATTGGATGTGATCGGAGGCATTTGGAGACAACAGCAAGTGCCAGCGAATAGCCCTGTCTCACCCCAAACAAGCCTTGGGGTCTTTATGAGTGGTGCCACGGCTACAACAGACAGGAACAAGCAAGCAGAGCCCTGGGCCTCATCGTACAGGTGCCGGTAGTCGTCTGGTAGAGCTGTGAAGTCCCACAGCTCGTTAAGCTGCAGATCAAGGTGCTCGTTATCTGGGGAGATGGTGGGGGGAGAGTCGCTTGTTCAAGCTTGGCCGAAATTTGTAACATACTGACAAAATATACTTACTTTTATGACCACATTTATTACATGTAAATGAACTATAAACTAACCTGTAAATAAACAAGTACATGACATAGTTTGATATCATTGGCAACATAAAACATGGGCGTAGATTTGGGTATGGACAGTAGGGACATGTCCCTCCCAATATTATGAGAGCACCCTGTGTATGTTTGGGGGGCAGGGGGGTTTGGGGCTGATTTGGTCTTTATCAGTGTTGAAACGAAACCTTCCCCCTTGAAGCCCTGCGCTGAATGAACACCAAGTGCCCCCTGGCAGGTTCCAGATCGACCTCCAATCAGTCTCGCACTCCGAATGAGCCTGGGATCAGACGTGCCGTGTCGAGAATAAAGAGAGAATAAATGTACATCTACATAGTTTGGTGCGAGGAAAAAAAAAAACATTTTTCCTTCTGCAGAATACACGAAAAAAAGACATGAGCTAATTGGCTTCTTTTGTAAAAACTAAATCCTCCAGGCCAACATCGCAGCTTATTGGAGTTTAGTGACTTCGGAATTGTAAAATGTCAGCAGTGACTAATAGGTCTTCAGTTGCCTATAAACGTTCACTGTTAATTGAAGCACCGTGACACATTGCTATCGAACAGAATAGCTTTATATACACGCTATTTTCTTGCCTGTTTCCTAAGATTGTACTGTAACAACTGTGCACAATGGAAAATAAAATTAAGTGCTTATGATAGTTTTCCTTTCTGTTAAAAAATATATAAATAGTAAGTAAGATAAAAAAAACAATCAGAGGTAGGTTAGCTCACTCAGGGACTAATATTACCAAGTCGGACAGCATTCAGTCTAAGGCGTTTTTCAGGTAATTTGTTCCAGTTAAATAGCCAGACTCCTTTTGTAATTAAACGACCTGTGGAAACCTCTTACTTTTATTCCCAAGAAAATCAATTAAACTGACTTTAAAGCTGGACAATTCAGTTCTTATTATCTGTGAGGGTCTGAGCTATTTTTGTTCTATATAACTGATTTTGATCATGGGAAAACACATATTACATCTATTAACTGACAATTTACATCTTTAATATAGAAAAAATGAAATAGATATAGTAAATACGGGCACACAAGTTTGTATTTTGACGTTTGTTCTAAACCATTCTCGGTGCTTAAAGCGCTGCATATGATCTGAATGGACCGCAGAAGTGGAGAGCAGAGCAGTGGCTTACTAGGTAATGCTGTAGCCTCAGGGCTGGTGGCTTCAAATGGTGCCGCTTGTCCTGTGTTTTGTTGACTTTGTGCATTTGGCTCATGCTCCCACAGGGAGAGAAGCTGAGCTTAGATGAATAGGTGTTTTTAAATTGCCCCCTGTGTGTGCCCTGTGATGGACTGGCATCCCTTCCACGTCCCCTCTTCCTGTGGTTCCTGGGGTAAGCTCCAGGCTCTGCAGCAGATAAGTGGGTTTTAGAAGAAGGATGAAGAAGGATGAAGTCTGTTTGCATCTGGACTTTTTTTATTCATTTCCAGCAATTTGTAGAAAAAAATCCAAAATGGGGATTTAAAGAAGACAACGAAGGTGGCAAGGTTAGGCCCGTATGTAAGAAACCATTCAGTTCCAAATCTGCATATTAGCTGTATTTTGCAGCCCTGGCCTGGTGCATGCTGGGAACCATTCTGTCTGAGGGTTGTCCTCGGAGGCACATTTCTCTGCTGCCCTCTGACTCTGAAGCACTGCTTCCTTGATAAGTTGTCAAGAGGTTGTTAGAGGAAGTTTGTCTGGACAACAGTGTTTTGAACCGTTCAGAAGCTGTAATGGGAAACAGACATCAAAGGCGGCATCCTTGATTGTACAAACCCTAAGGTTTGTAGCTTACATGTAAGGATGCATATAAACTCAAGGCACTTCAAAAGCGGTGGGTCACTCGTACTGGCAGGCTGTTCACACTCCCAGCAGGGGCCCACTGTTTCTGGGGAATATCACAGAGTAGCCAGAAACAGACAATTCACATAGCACCAAAAAAGCAGACAATATAAAAATGCCACCAGGTTACAATGCCAGACACCCTGTTCTTGCCAGACAATGGGCAAGAATAGAAGAATATCTTATTTGACCCCTCCCAGCTTTTGTGATAAATTTGAAGCAACTGAGTATCAGATAACAGTCATCCCCACCCTCCCGGCCAATGTGAGGCCAAGCCGCCCCGATGACCCCGCCTCCTTGAGTACAGGGCCCAGCTGCCCCCGATGGCCCACCATTACTCACCTGTCATGGCCTTGCTCAGTATCGATGAGCAATACTGTAGCTGGTAACATGGGGAACCGTTGCTGATCTGAGAGGCCTGAAGAATATGTGGGCTGGGGTTTCGCAGACAGGGAGGCAGGTGGGGTGCAGGGGTGAGGGGGGCCGGATGGTTGGGACGCGGATTGGAAACTGCTGATAAAGGGATTAAAACAGAACATGGAGGCCGAAAGGGAGATGGGGAACGGGGAGGAAGCGAATGGGAGCCCTTCGGAGGAGAGATATCAGAGTGCAGGGATGGGGGATTTCCAGATGAAAGCTTCTCATGTAGCCCTGCCCATAGCCGACCACCGATAAGCCATATATCGATAATAATAAAAAATCATTTTAAAAAGCCTGCTTGGAAATAAACAACAGACAGTCGCATTATGAAAATGCCACCGGCTGTTTGTGGGCAGCATTTCAGCCCAGCACCTCCAGTTGGGCTCGAAGTCCTGCCCCGTGTGAGTGCAGTGTGCTTGGCTCCTGTGCAGATTCCCTCTCACACACCAAAACCACGTGGCATCTCTCATTTTCCTGTAACCCTATATGACATTAGCGAGAATGACCATTATTGTAGTGGATAACTACAGTAACTACCATATATGTAAGTCTACAAAGGCCTCTGATACTGTGAACATTAGTATTCTGTTCAGCAAAAGGGTGTTTTTTTTTTGGCCTAAAGAATAAATGTACATCTGTTGCCACCTACGATTTTTTCGAGGTTGGATCAGCATGACTTAACATAAAGCATGTTGGCTCCAGGCTTTTTACCATTTTCTGGTGTACAGTATAATGCACCTTGTTGTTGTTATAGTGTTAAAAGAGATGAGGGATATTATTTGCCGACCTTTAACCTTACTGTTTCAGAAATCTTTATCTGCTGGTGTGGTACTTTATGATTGGAAGCGTGTAAATATAACGCCCATATTCAAAAAAGGAGATACAAGTAATCTGTCAAACTATAGGCTAATCAGTCTGACCTGCATAACTGGAAAAGTAATGGAAGCCATAATCCAAGCAAAAATGGTAGATTACCTGGATTCTAATAATGTTCTGAGGGATAGCCAACATGAATTTGGGAGGGGTAGATCTTATTTAACTAATCTACTGGAGTTCTTTGAGAATGCTACAAGAGAAGTTGATCACAAAAAGGCCTACGATGTTATCTACTTAGATTTCCAGAAGGCCTTTGACGTTGTCCCCCACTAACAGCTCCTACTTAAGATCAAAGCCTCAGGGATTATAGGAACCGTAGCAACTTGGATTGAAGACTGGTTAACAGACAGGAAGCAGCGGGTAGTTATTAGAGGCACAATGTCACAGTGGGCCTGTGTTCATAGTGGGGTACCACAAGGTTCAATTTTAGGACCACTATTGTTCCTAATTTATATAAATGATATAGACACCTGTTATGTGTGTATATACAGTAAATTGGTTAAATTTGGAGATGAGACCAAGGTGGGTTGTGTAGCAGATATCGGCTCAACAGCTTCAGCGGGATCTTAATTTAATTAGTGACTGGGCGGATCCTGGCAGATGAAATTTAACATTGACAAATGTAAGGTAATCCATGCAGGGAGCAGAAATATAAAGTACAGATATTTTATGGGTCCAACTGAAATAAAGGTAGCTGATCATGAGAAAGACCTCGGGTGTATGCTGATGCTTCCATGTCCCACTCTTGCAAGTGTGGGGAAGCAATTAAAAAAGCCAATAGGATGTTGGGTCACATCTCTAGGTGTGTTGAGTTTAAGTCAGGGAAGGTAATGCTGAGATTATACAATTCCTTGGTAAGACCACACCTAGAATATTGTGTGCAGGTTTGGTCACCTTACCTTAAAAAGGACATTGCTGCCATAGAATAGGTACAGCGTAGGGCTACAAGAATGATTCTTGGTCTTAGAGGAATGTCATATGAGGAAAGGTTAGCAGAGCTAAATCTGTTCAGCCTCGAGCAAAGGAGAGTGAGGGGGGACATGATCCAGGTCTATAAGATTCTAACAGAACTGGATGCTGTTCAACCAAATAGTTACTTCAGCATTAGTTCAAATACAAGAACTCGTGGCCATAGGTGGAAATTAGCGGAAAAACATTTTAAGCTGGATTTGAGGAAGCACTTCTTTAACAGCGAGTTGTTAGAGTATGGAATAGTCTTCCTGTTAGTGTAGTTCAAGCTAAAACCTTGGGTTCCTTTCAATCAGAGCTAGATAAGATTTTAACAACTCTGAGCTATTAGTTAAGTTCTTCCCAAACTAGCTTTATGGGCTGAATGGCCTCCTCTCGTTTGTATATTTCTTATATTCTTATGTTCTTATTGATGTGGCTTTATTGTAATACCACAAATACACATAGCAGTGCAATGAAATGTGCCAGAAGGGTGTGTAGACCACGGCTGGGCTAGGAGAAGTTCTTGATGATGCAGAGCGCTGAAGGTCTTCAATGGCAGCAAGCTCTGCAGCTGTGATTTGCTGCTTGGGCACAGAGATGGTGAGTGACCATGACAGACTGGGCGGGATGATCCCTGCTGTGCTGCGAGAGAAATTCACCAGGGGCCCAGGAGAAGGGAGGGCCTCCTCAGGAAATAAAGCTGCTGATGGAGATGTTGGGAGACTAGGGGAGATCTTGACAGATGTGCATGCCTAGGAAGCTGCAGCCCGAGACACGTTCTACCTCAGTGCCGTTGATGTATCTGAAGCCTTCGGACTTTCCGTAGCCTGCAATGAGTTCCTTATGAGTCAGATTATTGTCAGCACGCCAGGCCAAGGCACGCTGGACCTCAGCCCTGTAGGCCGACTCATCATTGTTACGGCTGAGGCCTGAGCATAGAAGCTTTTGAGCTCACCATCAGGAGAGACCTCAGCAGCAGGTGCGGCGTTTTGCTCCTTTGTAGTCAGTAATGGCCCAAACGCCTTTCCGGAATCAGGCTCCTTGATTAGATTAGAAGTTTGTAATCATCCTCTTTCCTGATACCCTTTTCAGGGTTGTTCTGAATGAGCTATAGTCCACTACATTGCCACGTCTGAAAGCAGTGCAGCCTAGCAGGTGCACCTCATTGCTCAGCTACGGCTTCTGATTGAGGAAAGTTCTCATCCATTTCAGAGTGGTAGCATCATCGTTTCAGTAATTTATGTATACCAGGACAGAGGAAGCATCCGTAATCATGTGAGGAATGAACAGAGGAACGTCCCTGTCATACGAGGACACCACCTTTCCCAGGACCACAGAAAGGGGAAGCCGAGAAAGGGGTATTTGACAGGTGGTCGAGAAGGAGAATAAAACAAAAGGCTGAAATCCCCTAGCATAGCGCGGGAGGATGTGTGGCAGAAGCCGGCTGGTGTGCAGGGTCTGATTTCCTGGGAAATCTACCTCAAATGTCAGCACTTTTGTCAAAAGGGAATCTAAGAACCATTAAATGCTATGGGGCTGCAACAAGTGAGAGAGAGAGAGAGAGAGAGAGAGAGAGAGAGAGAGATGAAGTGAGAGAAAATGATAAAGAAAAGATATCGGGCAGATGAGGAAACTCCGGCAAGAGGTAGAGAGAGGTACCTCTTGATCCCCTCGCCTGCCAGCTGCCGGGTGGTGGAAGGCAATGCCATGGAGGAATGTGGAGAAGGCACACAGCAGCACCTCCCCTTTGCTCGATGGAGGCATCAGGAGAGGCAGGAGAAGCAGGCGCTGACCCCGCCCACATCATTTTGGGGAGAGCAGGCTGTGCCTTCATGTTGAGATAGAGAGCTCACCCAGCGCCCCAATCCAGAGGAAATGGCATGCCTAGGAGTCCGCGGGTGTCGTTTTACTCCTGGATGGACCTCGCATCTATTACTTGAGAAAGAGTGAAAATACTGAAGTGACTGCGTATGTAAATGTATATTAGCATAGGAAAAGCAGTATAATCATAATTTAAAAGTGACAACAACCACCTGAACATAAGACTGCCCTTAGAAGAATTTAAAAATAAACATGCGCAGGAACATTAACGGGCCGTGGGATCATGAATATAGGACACAGCTCTGAGAAATATGGGGGCACATTGACAATGACAGAATGTAAATGGGAGGCTTTCCGTAACCACAAGGCGCGTGAGACAGAGGGGACAGCACGCACAGAGGTGTCCACGGTGACAGCAAAACAGAAAGGCGTGATGTTTATTTTACCATTACAGTCATTATTATTACAAATACGGTCATCATTATTTGCACAGCAAAGTTACTTCCATTAGAAACATTTTGACTGTGCTGGTGTGGTGGATTCACACCTGCGGGTTTGAAGGTTCAGATCTCACCCTGTGCGTGTGGTTTGTATATTCTCCCCGTTTTGGGGTGGGGGTGAGGGGATCCTCCAAGTTCTCAAGCCGTGCCATGTTTTTAACCGTTCCCTTGCTAATCTCTTATGTTCCCTAACTGTTCCTGGACATTTTCCCAATCCGGAACTGGACCTGGCCCAGAAACAATGGCTCCAGCATGGCACCACAGAATAACTGGAACCGTAAGGTCAACGAAAGTGGGACGGGCTATCACTTCTAAACCTTCCGAATACCTAGTGGATATAGCAGAATAACATTACATAATTTTTTTATTCTGTGGAAAACAAAAGATTGATTTGGCCAGATTTAATAATACATTATAAACATTTGCAAGTCAAATAAATAAAATATTGTGGCACTCGAGTGGTGAAGAAATCATGAGGCAGACAGCAAAGTTCAATTTTTAACAGACTCTTTTATTGCACGATCCTTAAAAGGACGGCAGCAAACCAGCAAGTGAGGCTAAGCTCACTTACACACACAGACTGGGGGAGGCTTTAATGAGACAAAAGTGGATACAGGGAATAGAGACAGGCCACAATGAGTCATACTCTGATTTTTTTTTTTCAGTTCCACATCCAAAAAAATCCAAAAAATGGAACACGCATGAACCTTTACTTTACTCTCCCTTCTGCCTACATCATATTTCAGTTCCATTATTTTTTGGAACCGGTGGAAGCGCTGGCAGGTGCTCAAAAGGCAAGAAGCAAGAACCAGCCCAGAACCAGTACCAGCACTGGCTCCGTGTTGGTGGAAACGAGGCACTAGTGTTGCTCTTTGAATAATCAATTAGGTGCTTACTGTGGTTGAAATGCATTGAGTAGCTGCTGCTCCTGTTCCGCTTACACTCATTACTAGACATTCTTTGGAAGCTCAACTGTACAGTAAATATACTTAATTGACTCCTTGTGTGAAATGTTTGCAATGTGGCTCACATGTACATCGCATTTGCTTTATTTGTACGTCACACTGAAGAAAAGCGTTTGCTAAATAAATGCATGTTAAGCAGGTTTTGCACATTCTGCTAAAGGACGATTAATGGTCTTTCTATATTTCTCACAGTGCGTGAGTATGTGCCCAGGAGGTGATGAGTCCCCTGCCTCACATCCTCACCGCAACCATGTACTGAATCACTGATTGTCAGAGATGGAAAGATGGATGAATGGGATGGATGGATGATGGATGGATGGAAAAGAAGGGGCAGCATTCCCCTTCAAGTCCATATATCACAATTCTTCTCCAAGCTCCATTATAACAATTACTATGCATTGTATTGAGTTTGTAGTTAAGTTTTTGGTTTTACCAGTTAAAGGTGTGGCAGCAGCAAGATGGACTTGAACAAGAAAATGATGAGTAAATGCAGGAGAATCCTTATATATTCAGGGAAGCACTTTATAAACACATCTGGGCAGAAAATTGAAGTCAAATCAATCAGCGAAACGTGTGAGATTTTTTTGCTTAACTTATCCAGGTGTACAGTGACCTTCAGCTGGGGGATACGAGATGAACCAATTACATTTAAAATGCACAGAGAGAAATATTTTTCCACATCTTACGTCATCATATGTAGTACGCAAATCATATTTTCCTTTCGGCAGACTGAATATATTTATCTAGCTACTTAAAATCAAGAATTTACACATCCATGCCTGTCCTTTGCCTTTTTGTCCTGTTCTAATGTTTCCCTATTTGAATCGCAAACGTTCGATAACTAGAAGCAGTATTAAATAAGACTACCTGGATTTAAAGGCCCTTGCAATTTTCTTAATGTTATTTACCAGAAAGAGCTCATGACGGAGCCATTTGAACAGTGTCTGGCTTGCTTTTTTCTGCTTTTTCGCAAGGCAAACAATGGGTGTTTGAGCGTAGCTTTTCATTTTCTGCTGGGTCAATGTTTAGATTTAATCTTTTTAATTCCCAAAGTACTTCCTCCCGCACTGCAGAATAATCGGTCTTCAGGAGTGGCACCATAATTAATGGATTAAGCAATAATTGTTTTTAAGCGTGCCACAGGCGTGTTCTCGTGAGTCGTGAAGCACAATGGCAGGAGCACGTGGGGGGCGTCATGGTGAGTGATGTCAGCCCACTGGGCACACGGGCACACATCGGGGCACTGCGTAAGGGGGATTTGGGGGCTTGTGAGGCGGAAGGGGAAGAAGGGAGAGGATGTGTGCGGGGTCTCTGCGGGCGATCAGGCCAGGTGAGCTGCAGCAGCCACTGGCAATCCAGTCAACTGTACTTGCACCAAAAAAAAGAATGGTCTTCTTGCAAGTTATGCTTACTCCAAAAAGGCACAGGCACAATACCTGTATGATCGTAGCAAGTTCCAATAAGATCTACAGTAACTGGCAAATGGCAAACGCAAACAAATAAAGAACAACATTTGGTTTTAAACATCTCCTTCAGATACCTTGCTTACTTCAAGCTTAATGAAATTTCAGCCTATAGTGGAAACCTGCACAGCACCTTTTGAAGGTGCGACAAAAGGATTAGAATAAGTTGGGTTCTATGGGGTCTGACATGTATTTAAAGTCACAGGGGAGAAAATTTTGCACCACTGTACTTTTGTTGACAATTCAAGAGAGCACAGCTTCAAATAGGTCTTTACCCGTCATGCTCAAAAAGTCAGCAGCAGTGCTTTACAGTTGCAGTTCTCTTTTCTTCCAGGATCAATCAAACTTTGTCCCCTTTGAGATGCAAAGTAAATGACAGAAGTCCCAAGTCAGGGCGAGCTGTCACATGAATGGAAATGAATCCTATTTCATATCCTCCATAAGCGTTCATACGACACGGGCTCATGTTGAGCCTGTAATCTATCCGAGACAAAATAGAACACTTCCTGGCCTACGAAGACTTTCGGAGACTGTATAGGACAGTACGAGACCCCTGACTGAGAAGACTTTTGCAGGCTGTATAGAGCAGTAAGAGACCCCTGACTGAGAAGACTTTTGGAGACTGTATAGAGCAGTAAGAGACCCCTGACTGAGAAGACTTTTGGAGACTGTGTACAGCAGTAAGAGACACCTGAATGACAGCTTCGAAATTAAATAAGGACAATTTTCTATTGCTTTCCATAATTTCCCTATTATCCTTTCTTACACAATTGTTTCAGTGTTCATTTTATTTCTTTCTGACAGTTAAAAAATCCACAGTCCATCTCAGTTTTTTAAAGCTGTTCCTTAGTGGTTGAGGAATAGAAGGAAGTACTCGGGGAAGTTTTCTGCAGTTGAGGAACGGGCTTCACATGATCAAACCTTCCTATAACGGATTCCCTGAATTCCCAGCAATGGCAGAGTCAGCAGCAGCACACCTACATGTCTGGCCTGTGCTATGTAGCCTTTCTTCTGCAATCTATTGGCAAATTACCGTCTCCAAATTGGTGGATGGTGGATGTGCCCTGCAGTGGCCTGGCATCCTGTTCAGGGTGTACTGCAGCCTTGTGTCCTCTCCTCCTTGTGATAGATTCCAGACCAGAATGAGCGATTAAGAGATGGATGACTCTGTGTGAGTGTGTGTGAGCATGTGTGCGGCTTTTCCTTAAAATCATCTTCTAAAAACGTGCAATTACATTGAATTCTGTATAGATTTAAACTCCTTTGCCGAAAGTGGAAGGCTATTTGATCTGATAGCCAAACACCACGCAAAACAGAAAGATGTTACTGGCAAGGCAGATTAATGATGTCTGCTTGGTCCATCTGCACATCTTCTTCAAATACCTATTGACTTCTTTTTATGGGTTGGAGTTTAAATTCTTTAAGATAAAGTATTGATATTTTTCAGAGGGAAACTCAAGGTAACCTTTTGCCGAACCAATGCACATGGGTACCACAGCAGCAGAATCATGGAGGCTTGGATTGATTTAGCCTGCAACGCTTAAGTTACTTAAGCTACAAAAGCCTTATTTTTCTATCTTTGTCTTTCATTATACATCGGTACAGTCAGCCTGAGTGCGCCGATGCTAAATTATTGCAGTCTTGCCCCTTTGTTTCCATATTTTGCAAAAGTAAGACTGAAACAAATAAAAGAGGTAGCTCAGAAGCAGCACAAGGTTGCAGGGAAATCATTATGCATCAAAATTATGTTTTTAGGGAACTGCAGCTCTCTCTTCCATGAAGGTAAGAAGTCTGTCTTTTTAATGCTTTTTTTACAGAAAGTCTCTGACTGACACTCTGACTGTCTCTTTTCACCCAAACCGTGACCCCCAGTTGCAAACGAAGAGCTCAGTTCTCACTATGTTGTGCATCCGTTTCCCAGATAGCAGTCGCCGGACTCTCGTCTTGACCCTGCTGCGACCCCCTGGTCCGATCGAAGCCGCATCCCTCTCTTTATGTCTCTCTCTGACAGCTACCCTTTGCTTGTGCACTTGCATGATGGCTGGAAATGTATGTTTGTGGGATCATATATTTTAATGCAATTCCACATATCAACAGTTGGCATTTTTTGAAAGATGATGAATTGATAAAATGTCCACAATGTCCCCACCACGGCTGATTCTGGACATACTGAGATATGTATTAAGATGGATGTTATGAAGACAGGGACATCTGCGTACAGATGCATACACTCCCACACACATGGATCCTTAATGCTTATACCGACCATTATAATGCATTATGAAGGCATTTATAGTACATTATAGATGAGTCCTTCATAGAGCATTCAAAATGCATGAGAAACATGGATATAATGTGTTATGCCTTTTATAAATATTTATAGCTACATTCATTATACTTTATTTTTTTTATGGGTTGGAGTTTAAATTCTTTAAGATAAAGTAATGATATTTTTCAGAGGGAAACTCAAGGTAACCTTTCGCCGAACCAATGAGCATGGATACCACAGCAGCAGAATCATGGAGGCTTGGATTGATTTAGCCTGCAACGCTTAAGTTACTTAAGCTACAAAAGCCTTGATTGACCACATTCATAATACTTTATGAATGTGCTACAATGAATTATAAGCTTTATGAATCATAGAAAGTGTTACCAAACATTTTTACTTACTTCAACATACAAACAAACAAATGACAAAAAGTTGGATGAGCCAGGAGCTGTACAGTCGTGGCCAGAAGTTTTGAGAATGACACAAATACTGGTTCTCACAAAGTATGCTGCTTCAGTGTTTTTAAATCTGTTTGTCCGATGTTTCTATGGTATACTGAAGTATAATTACAAGCATTGCATACGTTTCAAAGGCATTTATTGACAACTACATCAAGAATCAATATTTGCAGTGTTGGCCCTTTGTTTTCAAGACCTCTGCAATTCACCCTGGCATGGTGTCAATCAACTTTTGGGCCAAATACTAACTGATGGCAACTCATTCTGGCATAATCAATCCTTTTAGTTTGTCAGAATTGGTGGGTTCTTGTTTGCCCACCTGCCTCTTGAGGATTGACCACAAGTTCTCAATGGGATGGGGAGTTTCCTAGCCATGGACCCAAAATGTAAATCTTTTGTTCCCCAAGCCACTTAGTTATCACTTTTGCCTTATGGCATGGTGCTCTATCATGCTCTAAAGGCATTGTTCCTCACCAAACTGTTCCTAGATGGTTGGGAGAAGTTGCTCTCAGAGGATGGTTCAATACTGTTTTTTATTTATGGCTGTGTTCTCAGGCAAAATTGTGCATGAGCTCACTCCCTTGGATGAGAAGCAACGCCACACAAGAATGGCCTCAGGATGCTTCACTGTTGGCATGACACAGGACTGATGGTATTGCTCACCTTTACTTCTCCAGACAATAATTTTTCCAGATGCCCCAAGCAATTTGAAAGTGGCTTCATCAGAGAAAATGACTTTACCCCAGTCCTCAGCAGTCCAATCCCTGTACTTTTTGCAGAATATCAGTCTGTCCTTGACGTTTTTTCTTGGAGAGAAGTGTCTTCTTTGCTGCCCTTCTTGACACCAGGCCATTCTACAAAAGTCTTCACCTCACTGTGAGTGCAGATGCACTCTCACCTGCCTGCTGCCATTCCTGGGCAAGCTCTGCACTGGTGGTGCCCCAATCCTGTAGCTGAATCACCATT
Source organism: Petrocephalus schoutedeni (assembly GCA_026780765.1). Lineage (NCBI taxonomy): Eukaryota > Metazoa > Chordata > Actinopteri > Osteoglossiformes > Mormyridae > Petrocephalus > Petrocephalus schoutedeni. The sequence continues at coordinate 24,858,136 of JAODKL010000135.1, forward strand.
AGGAGACAGTCCTGGTGCTTGCTGGACTGTCTTTGGCGCCCTGAAGCCCAAGACAAACTATCCTTCTTCACAGCAATTGAGCCTTTTGAACAGTTGAACCACAACTGAACAAGGGACTTTGCAATTAATTGCAGTTGATCTGATCACTCTTCATAACATTCTGGAGTATATGCAATTTGGCATCATGAAAACTGAGGCAACAAACTTTGAGAGAAGCAAGATTTGTGTAATTCTCAAAATTTTTGGCCACGACTGTACATTTTAATGAAAATGTAGCAGTGTGGATGTAGCCTCACTTTTGCAGCCAGACCAGTGGTGGAGTTCGCCTCCAGCCACGCTGACGGTGAGTAGACAGAGCAGGGGAGGGGGCGCTTGTAGGGGATTCCTGACAGCACAAGAAACCAAAGTATATCAGTAGGTGTTCCCTTGAATCTTTCTTATAGTTTTCAACTAGCCTATATACTACAACAACATAACAGGATTCCTGAAAGCCAGCATCAAAAATTTCTGGACGAGCCACTGCTCAAAGGCACTCTCCCTGTCGCTGACCTGCATGCAGCTAAACAGGGTGATACACAGTGTCCCTGCTGCACATTTGATCAGAAAAAATACCTAATTTGTGTATGGAAACATTTTTGTAAATGATGTGAAAATGCTTATGTTGAATGGAGATTGTTTATGTTTGAAAATGTGGCGGTAGCCTGGGAGTTATTTTCCCCACTACACCAGGGCCCCCCCTGCAAGCCCACTTTAACCCCAGTTTGATGATGAAATACATGCATCCCTTTATCATTTGTGCGTTTCTGCTCTTCTTTTCTCCTCTTTTTCTAAACTGGAAACCTGATGGCTTAGACCTTTGCTTATCCATTTGGCACTCGAACATCAATACATCACCCATCCCTCAACAATGGTAACAAAGAGTCAAGACTAAACCAGTTTAGCTTGATTGCATGCAGACTGGCTTTATATTGTTCTTAATGATTTAGCACAAACCAGAAAAAATGCAACAGTATGTCTGTGAAACTACCGTATTTTCCGGCGTATAAGACGACTTTTCACACCATAAATTTCTGCTCCTAAGTGGGGGGTCGTCTTATAC
>JAODKL010000135.1:24866573-24878647 GCA_026780765.1 Petrocephalus schoutedeni
GGAGCAGCGTTTGTGGATGCTAATGCTAATGAGAACAAGCAGAGACGGCGAGGAGAGGAGCAGCGTTTGTGGATGCTGATGCTAATGAGAACAAGCAGAGACGGCGAGGAGAGGAGCAGCGTTTGTGGATGCTAATGCTAATGAAAAGAACTCCTAAAAGGAGCAAGAAAACAGTAACGCAGATTAAAACTTTGATGTAAATACATGTTACATGTTTAAGTAATTAGTAGTACATTGCTTAACTGTTAAGGTAATAAAACTGTTACATACATGTAAATGCGTGTGCATGTATGTGTGTGTAGACTTGTCTAAAATTGAAAATCTCACGCCAGCCAGCTGACCAAAGTCGGTAACCCTTATTATTGTTAAAGACCGATTAGTATGTGTGACGTTATCATGGTCTTCATGAGCTCCTCCTGCAAGAGATGTGGATGATGCGTATTTTAGGCCTCTCATATGACGTGAACCATGTCTCTAGCCACAAGGCTACCTGACATAGGATACCTTGGATAACACTAGAAAACACAATTTAAAAATAAATTGAAATTCTTTTCCACCAGGATGTACCAGGCCTATTTCCAAATAACGTGGCCGCTTCCCTGATACTCTGACAAACATGTCCATGTTATTATTGGCCCAGCCTGGCATGTACTGTCATACTGGCGTGTTTACACAACCACATCCATACGAAACTTTCTAAGGCCCCATGTGCAGTGAGAAATGACGACTGTGATTATATCTGTTCTGACCACACACTTTCAGTATGATATGCTGTTTTAATATTTAGCCAGTGCAAAAGTACGGGAGCCGTAGTAAACGGGCAGGAGAAGATGCGGATTCTTTTCCTAGGAGGATGCGCGACGCGTTTTTTTGAAGCAATAACAATAAAGTGTAATTATAGATATGAGCGCAGCAAAGCTGAAGTTAAAGCATAACCTGCCATTTGTGAGAGTGGAAGCTTTATACAGCGAGACACCGAGGGCATTGTGGGGGCGGGAAGGGTGGCAGATAAGGCCTTAGATGTTGCACCATATGAATACACCCCCCCCCCAGCACACACCTGCTGAGTGGCATTATTAGGGGCCAAACACCTTCGGGTGGGTTTTTGGGACAACTATAGCATAAATTAAGGATTCTGTGTGTCTCTTCCATTGCAGTACTGAGCATCTCCTCTGACAGAGGTGAGCAGAACTGCTTCATGTTTGCAGGCTTGGCTCTCTGAACAACGCTGGCTAACTGACTGCCTTTAATTAAACTACAATTCCTGGTAGGGATTTGGCTTCAGCTTTGCTTTTCAAAAGGATATGAAGATCAAGAATCCTCACTTCTGGCAGCTATGCAAACAGGGAGAGCTAGTACCGGATCGGTAGTGGGCGGTCCATCACTCAAGCCCCGCCTCCAAGTAGCAGGTACCTCATAATGAACCGCATCCTGTTTTCTTATTTGTGTTTATTTCCATCGGAAGCTTTCGGATGCTTTTGCATGCCCTCAGACCTATGCCCATATATTGCTGCCATTGCACGGCTCTCCCCATACGAAACTCCCTGGTCATCACCACCTACAATGGCATTAAAGTCAACTTTAAGAAGCTGGTGTTTGCTGAAGCCCAGTCCGATCAGCTGAATAAACAGGCCAGTAAATCTGTGGCTCCAGCCTCTGCCAGTTAATATTTAGTCCAGTCCATTAATTCCCCAAGCTAATAGGGTATATAACGCAAGCAGTGAATAGCTTTCTGCTCTCCACTGAATTTGTTTAAACAGCATGGGCATGTAAGAAAAAAATCTTAATTTCAACTTTAATCAAGGCTTTTAAAGACAAGCATGCTTCAAAACCCACTAATTCTGTGCACATACGCACTAAGCACTATTATTATTCCACTAATGAATTTGTGCATTATAACAGGTAATTTTATTTGAAAAATGCTATAAATTGATCATAATGTTGTGTGCCAGACCCCGCCGGGGCACCTGGCGAATAGGCTGTGGAGGTGTTATTCTTGATTAATTAACAAGTAATGACTATTGTTTTATTTAAAAAATGGGCAAATTAATAAAAGATTTTCCCAACAAAAGCACTACAAAAAAAGCCTGCGTGTATGCTGCCGTTTTGATCCAGAGTGATGGGTTTTCATCGTTCCTGGTGCTGCCCACACACTGTAGTGCGATCTAATAAAAAGTCATAAATGACAAGCTGCGTCTCAGGCGCTGCGTCGGCTCTTAAGTTTCCGAGCAGCTCCGAGAACAGCTAAAGCTTTCAGATGGCCAGGTCGCTCTGGCCCTCCTGGCTGTTTACAGCCTGTCTCCGCCCGAGTCCTGACTATTACCGGGACAAAGCCCCAAGCCCGGCTCACACTTCATTTCTACTCCAGGTCTACCTGAACACAGATGCACATCTTTAATTAATAAGAAAATAAGCAACTAAATAAAGGATCCATCATGTTGCTGAGATGAACTCTCTGCTCTTTGAGTTGCGAGACAAATTAAGATGAGATTGTTGCTGTTCTTCATATGAAATTGGTACATCCCAAGCCTTGTTCTCATCTTTAAGCTGAGTAATAAAATGAGCATTGATTTATTTTGCTAGGACTTTGTTCGGGTATAGAAGTCCCAACAAAGGGAGTTGTGACTTCTATATAAAATGAATTTCCTCTGGGCTACAATATCACCTCAGTTGTACAGCTGTTACAATTTTATACTTTCCAACTGCAGAGAAAAAAATGTACCATACTGAAGCAAATATGAAAAACTCAACACATACAGTATATGTCTGTGTTTGTGTGTTATGTTTTAATGAAACTTTAATGAAATTATGGTCTTGTGACCATGCTCAGAATGAGCACTTAGAGGATAGATGGATCAATGGAGGGATGGATGGATGGGAGATGTTTATGGGTTTTTATGAAACTTTCCAGTTATTATGGTCTTGTGACCATAGAAGATAGATGAATGAATGGAGGGATGGATGGACAGATGAATGGGTGGACGGGAGATATTTGGGCAGCATTGCACTGCAGTGGGCAAACTGAGTCTCTTACCCCCAAGGAACTTGAAAAGAATGTTTGAGGTTGGTGGCTCTGTGTGTGAGTGTAGTTTGCATACTGCATCCTGTGTTCTTCTGTTTTCTCCTGGGACTCTGGCCTCCTCAAGCAATCCACAGACATGCAGATATAGGACTCACTGTCTCTAAAAGGCACATAGATCATAGTGCCCCCCGGGGGGTGTTGCCTGTGCATACTGGAACAGGCTCCAGGCTCATTCTGACCCGGGGCTGGAAGAACATGCATTGAAAATGGATGGCTGTATATTGTGTTTGTGTGTATTCTGTGTATGTGTGTGTGCCTGCTGGGTGTAGCCGGGGAGCTCAGGTCTGTCCGCTTTCCATTTTCAGAATTGTTTTGAGGATTTCGTTTCCAGTCGTGTCTGTGTATAGTTCTCCGGAGACGGTAACTTCCAGCAAAGCCATCAGAGGCCACAGGGTCATTAATAATAGATGGGGGATAATGTCAGCACCCTGCAGCTCCGGGCAGTGTGTGCAAAGTGGCCTGATGATAAATGCAAGCAGCACATGCCCCCACCCAGCTGCTCCCCTCACTCACCCCCACCCCCCACGCCCACCCCCAGTGCCTATCGATCTCCAGACTGGCTAGACAGAGCCTTTGTAGGCCTATGGCAATGCCTGGTCAGCCCGAGGCACTTGCTGCAAAGTGGACCCCATAGGTGAGTTCCTTCCAAGTATGACATATGACTTGCTGACAGGCAGGACAGAGACCTGTGGGAGGAAATGAAACATTTATTTACTGGATTCTTCAAACAGGTCTGACATCTCAGGACCTTTGAAATGCCAAGGCATATTCCAAAATGACGGTAAAAAGAGATGCTTTATTTCTTCATTGAACAAGTAATTCTGCTTCCATCATCAGCACCCTTCAGGTGCTTCAAAGACAGGCTGCCTCCATGCCAATGTAATATATTACCCGTATCATTGTATCACTTCCTGTGTGTAATGGCTACTTCCTGTTCAGCGTGATTATGTCCAGCTTTGTTTGGTTTGGCATATCTTTCTGACTTAAATAATAATAAAAGCAGATCTTCAGGCCTGCAGTACAATCCCAGCTCCCTCCTTTCTTAACCTCCATTGATTAGTTTAGTAGATTAGTAGATTCTTGATAGCTTCACTATTCTGTGCATTTCTCGAATTGCAAAATATCACTAGTAATTCAGACAATAAAATTACTTTTTATGTATTTTGAGTCTAGTCTGCACTTCTTGCAGCGCTTAATGCAGAATTAAGTGGAAACTATTAGTTATGTGACAGTGCCGCTTAATACTGTGATTCTTCCAGCTTAGTATAACTGATATTGCAGTCATCTCCATTTGATACCTACAGGTAACTTAATCGCTTGCAGAACTTAAATTAAATGAATGAGAATATACTTGTATTGTTTTTATCTACTATATATATATTTGGGACCCCTGTCTTTACACACGCATGAACTCATTCTTAATACATACTATAGGCTTTAATATAGAGTTGGCCCACCCTTTGCAGGTACTGTATAACAGCTTCACCTCTTCTGGGAAGGCTTTCCACAAGGTTTAGGAGTGTGTTTATGGGAATTTTTGACCATTCTTCCAGGAGAGCATTTGTGAGGTCAGATACTGATGTTGGACGAGAAGACCTGGCTCGCGGTCTCTGCTCTAATTCATCCCAAAGGTGTTCTTTTGGGTTGAGGTCAGGGCTCTGCGCAGGCCAGTCAAGTTCCTCCACACCAAACTTGCTCATCCATGTCTTTATAGACCTTGCTTTGTGCACTGGTGTGCAGTCAGGTTGGAACAGTAAGGGGTCATCCCCAAACTGTTCCCACAAAGTTGGGAGCATGAAATTCTCCAAAATGGCTTTTTATTCTAAAGCATTAAGAATTCCTTTCACTGGAACTAAGGGGCCAAGCCCAATACCTCAAAAACAATCCCACACCATAATCCCCCCTCCACCAAACTTTACACTTGGCACAATGCAGTCAGGCAAGTACTGTTTTCCTGGCAACCGCCAAACCCAGACCCATCCATTGGATTGCTAGGCAGAGAAGCGTGATTCTTCACTCCATAGGACACGTCTCCACTGCTTTGGAGTCCAGTGGCGGTGTGCTTTACACCACTGCATCTGATGCTTTGCATTGCACTTGATGATGGAAGATTCGGATGCAGCTGCTCGGCCATGGAAACCCAATCCATGAAGCTCGGTACACACCGTTCTTGAGCTAATCTGAAGGCCACACGAAGTTTGGAGGTCTATAGCTATTGACTCTGCAGAAAGTTGGCGACTTGCACACTGTGTGCCTCAGCATGCACTGTCCCCACTCTATGACTTTACATGGCCTACCACTTTGTTATAATACCACTAACAGCTGACTGGAATATTTAGTAGCTAGGAAATTTCATGAATGGACTTATTGCACAGGTGGCGTCCTATCACGGTACCACGCTTGAATTCACTGAGCTCCTGACAGTGACCTATTCTTTCACAAATGTTTGCAGAAGCAGTCTGCATGCCTTTTTATACGCCTTTGGCCATGTAACGATTGGAACACCTGAATTCATTGATTTGGAGGGGTGTCCCAATACTTATAGTGTATACAGCACATCTCACTTGCGTTTTTGATTTATGTTTCCTTACTGTGGTCCTTTAAAATTTTACTCTAAAAATAGATATTTACTGAGATAAGATAAAAACAGCCACAGGTAGGGTTGTCACCTTGAATTTGTGAAAAACCAAGAAACTCGCAATTTTTTTTTCCTTGGGGGGGGGGGTGGACGGGGGTTAAATCATTTTTATACGTGTACTATATACTATATTAAGTACCGTACTATACTATTAAATATACCATGTTTCCCCGAAAATAAAACCTACCCTGAAAATAAACCCTCGCACGACTTTTCGGGATGCTCGTAATATAAGCCCTACTCCAAAAATAAGCCCTAATTACTATCCAGTGGAACGGACCCATGGAGTTACGTCACTATCGCATTGAATCATGGGATAGCAGCACCATATTGAGAGGAACGCAAATAACCAGGGCGGCGTTTCCCAAAAGCTCCCATTAGCGACTAACATAGTTCGACTCATTCAGTTACATGTAAGACACTATCGTAGTTAGCAACTGAGCTTTTGGGAAACGCATCCCAGATCTTCACACTGGAAGATGGGGAGTTTTTGGCATACACTTTTAGTAGTAGTAGTGCGTACACTTTTAAAGAGTTTAAAAACTACAAATCTCTTGAAGTGCACGAACAGTTCACTGCCGGCTGGGTGCACTTTCAAAGATTTTACAGCACAGCAGAGATGGCCTGGAGAATACTGCGGCCCTTTGATTGTATGTTTATTGTATGTATTTATTGGTTATTCATTGATGTTCACACTACTGCGGCACTTGCACATGTGCCATTTCCCCAGCATTAAAAGCAACACCAATCTTAAGTGTCTCGAGCACATTGTCCCTCATGCAGATGTTCACATCACCAGTAAATGTACATTAGTTTGTTGTACATGGGAAAATAAGACATCTCCTGAAAATAAGCCCTAGCGCGTCTTTTGGAGCAAAAATTAATATAAGACCCTGTCTTATTTCCATGGAAACATGGTAGATCCCTTCTCTTTTAACGCATCATTTGGCAGAACACGTGAATGTATTGCGAGCTAATGCAAAACTCGGGCGAGCAAAGTGATCCAGGCATAGAGCCTTCAAATTTATATCTACTGAAAAGGGATATTAAAAAATGAGTGGGGGAGTCGGACCAAGTAAGGAACTATAAATGTATTGAATTGCATTGCGCTGTAAGGGGTCATGCAGTGATGCAAGGTTCGCAAACATACTGTATACTGTACATATAAATATTACATATATAATATACAGTATATAACATATATCTAGCATGTAAATGCAGGTAGATCATTTTGACCTGGTCATTTTAAAAGTAGCTCGCAAGCCGAAAAAGTGTGAGCGCCCATGAGCTGGAGCAAGCACCACTTTGCAAACCGCACGGCTAACAGCATTCTTGCTCAGATGTTCAGCATCACCGATGGAATACACGAACTGGCCACTGGCTAAATATCGCAGCGCAAGGCATACCGTCTGCTCGATAGTGAGGGCATTGCTGCGAAGAGTGGCATCAGAGACCTCAGGACTGATCTGCTGACAAAGGTAACGGATTCCCTCGGCTGGGAATCTGTACCTTTCATGGAGAATACCGTCCGGGTATGCCAGCGGAGTCTCTAAAAACACTTGCACTGCGGAGACAGCCCTCACGATTCGTGCGCTAATGTCGTGCGGACCATCCAGGCATTGTCTTCAGAGAAATTGTAGTTGGAGGGGCGGTGCGTATGTAGAGCTGGCTTACGCAGAAACGTCGACTTAACCAAGAACATAACCTGGTCGGAGCAGGTTAGAGAGGCAGCGTAAATTGCCGTAGCTACATGACTCAAGTAAAACCTGACCACCTTTCGTAGTGTGGATTAATCGCGAAGTTACACCACACGTCGTGACGTTACTCTCAAAGTTACCCCGATAAGCCAGTAACCCCACTTCGTAGTACAGGCCCCTGGTAAAACCAGGACAGGTGGAAACCCTATTGACAGGGGTTAATTTAGCTAGTAAAATGTCTTTTTCTATGTCCAACTAAATATTTATGTCGTAACTGATAAACATAATTTGCATTTTCCCCTGTAAAGTGGTTATAACATGGATTACTGGATAATCTCCACTTTTAATGTGCATATTGCCTGTACTTTCTTACTCTGGTGATCAGGAGCTGATGAGTACAAACTCCAGTTACTGCTGACGTATTTTCTGCCAGACATAGGTGAGTATGCTGATATATTGAGGGCAGCCTGCTACCCCTGGCACTGGAATGAGATTTTGCTAACACTTTATTATAGGCCATGTTTTTAGTAATTTATAAACACATTCATAAATGATAATGCATTCATAAAGCATTATAAAATGGCTATAAATATTTATCAAAAGGTATATCACATTATAGCCATGTGTATTATGCTTATGAATACTCTCATCTGTAATGCTCTATAGATACCTTAAAGATGCATTATGATGGCAGGAATAAGCATTAAGGATGCTTTGTAGTGCATTATACAGTTATCTATAGATTGAACTATAGATTAGAGCTTCATAGAGCATCCATAATGCGTAATAAATAGTTATAGCCATGCTTATAATACTTTATGAATGTGTTACAATGAATTATAAGATCAGTATTAGGCCTTATGAATATGGGCTTCATGGAAAGTGTTGCCAAGATTTACAATTAAGACAAGTCTGCACTTGCAATTTACATGCATGTAAGACTTTTGCTGCCTTGTAAATGGTCTGTAGGGTTTGCAAACTGCCCCACTGTTTCACTAAGCTAATTTTAGGTTTATAATAATAGTAATAATAGGAACAATATAGATTTTCCTTAAGATTTCTTGCGTGAGCATTTGGGTCTGAAAGTGTGAGTGTCACGCCATATGCCTGAGAGCTGGCAGTCCAATGATTCTGAGACACATCCATCTGTGCCTTAATGCAGGGGTGGCCAGTCTTATCTAGAACGGGCTGGTGTGTGTGCAACTACCTAATTAGATTACTAACTAGAGGACTGATTGGCTGAAGAGTTTTCACACCTGGGTTTTCTACTCGTTAACTTTAGGCTTATTCATCAGTCAGGCTGGCTGCTATTTGTCGACTGTAAACCAGGATGTTTCGCAGCCTTTCTGGAGGTGTTAGGAGGCCTCTGCAGTTAGCATTCACAGCTATTAGAATGCAGCAGTGCCTAACATCCCATCTCATTTTTCATTGTCTTCTCAATGACATTTTTTAGAATCAATCATTTCAAAATGAGCTCAGGTCCTGTGTCGTGAGCATTTGTATATTTCTAGCTGTTTATGGAAGTGCTCTGGCTAGAGATAAGCTATTTACGGCCATGCTAACACAGACATTTATATGCTTGTTTATATATGTTTATCTAAACATAGTTACTTAATGGCTCCGCTAATAGCTCTGTATGCTGTTACTGAAAGGTGTTTAGTCAGAGTCACTAGGCGATTAAATTGAATCGGGAGCCACAAAGGTCTCATCATCTCATTTTCTGATAACAGTATGAGGCCAAGTCCTATCTCTGCCTTTCATACTCAATTTGTACATTTTTTTCTACGTTTATGAGAAAAATAAATTAATGGGCCTAGTTAGATGGATGCAAAAAATAAACACTTTCCTTGATTTGGTACCAAGTCATTCAGAGAATTCTATTTGCAAACTTAACCAGAGAGTTGCTGAACTGAATGTGTCACATATCCTCATCATAGATTTATTGATGCGCTCTTATTCTCACTTGTGAACGCAGGGAGAGCCATGACTTTTTTATGACATTCTCCATGCAATCAGAAAGCAGAATTCTTGGCCTTCATGTAGAAGCTCTAGCCACTCTCATCCCTTAGAAGCCTTAGCCACTCCCATCACTTAGAACCTCTAGCCACTCTCATCCCTTGGAAGCTTTGGTCACTCCCATCACTTAGAAGCTCTACCCACTCTCATCCCTTAGAAGTTTTAACCACTCCCAAATCTTAGAAGCTCTAGCTACTCCCATCCCTCATGAGCTTTAGCCACTCCCAAATCTTAGAAGCTCTAGCCACTCTCATCCCTTAGAAGCCGTAGACACTCCCATCACTTAGAAGCTCTAGCCACTCCCATCCCTTAGAAGCTTTAGCCATTCCCAAATCTTAGAAGCTCTAGCCACTCTCATCCCTTAGAAGCTTTAGCCACCCAATCACGTAGAAGCTCTAGCTACTCCCATCCCTTAGAAGCTTTAGCCACTCCCAAATCTTAGAAGCTCTAGCCACTCTCATCCCTTAGAAGCCTTAGCCACTCCCATCACTTAGAAGCTTCAGCCACTCCCATCACTTAGAACCTCTAGCCACTATCATCCGTTGGAAGCTTTGGCCACTCCCATTACTTATAACCTCTAGCCACTCCCATCACTTAGAACCTCTAGCCACTCTCATCCCTTTGAAGCTTTGGCCACTCCCATTACTTAGAAGCTCTAGCCATTCTCATCCCCTAGAAGCTTTAACTACTCCCATCACTTAGAACCTCTAGCCACTCTCATCCCTTGAAAGCTTTGGCCACTCCCATTATTTTGAACCTCTAGCCACTATCATCCCTTAGAAGCCTTAGCCACTCCCATCACTTGGGAGCTTTAATCACTCTCATCCCTTAGAAGCTTTAGCCACTCCCATCACTTGAAGCTCTTTCTAGCCACTATCATCCCTTAGAAGCTTTAGCCCCTCCCATCATTTAGAAGCTCTTTCTAGCCACTATCATCCCTTAGAAGCTTTAGCCACTCTCATCACTTAGAAGCCCTAGCCACTATCATCCGTTAGAAGCCTTAGCCACTCCCATCACTTAGTAGATCTAGCCACTCTAATCCCAGAGAAGCCTTAGCCACTCCCATCACTTAGACGTTCTACCCACTCTAATCCCATAGAAGCACTAGCCATTCCCATCACTTGGATGCCTTAGCCCCTTAGAAGTTATAGCCACTCCCATCCATGAGAAGCTACTGCCACTGCCATCATAATGCCTTGATGCTTTGTAAGTAAGAGGAATTACTAGTCAATTTCATGCTCTGGGTGTGACTGAATCTTATTTCCATAGTGTGTTGGTGATATCACAGCATAATGACCAATGGCGAGAAGTGCACAACCCTCTCACAGTATTGTTTGTCTTGTCTCATTAAATTATTATGGAACTACATGTACTTCCTGGACTAGATGAGCAAAGATGTATTACTATTATGCTGCGATCTTGCAACAGAAAAATGTCTTGGCCACAGCTTTAAATATTGTGTTTAATTAGCCATACAAATCCTCACTGAACACATTTTATTATCCCATATCCTAATACATTGCCTAGCTTACTGTTCAGTTAGTCAGAGCAGTTTTTGATCGCCGGCAAATCATTTGTCGTGGCATGTCCCAGTGAAGGTCCTTTGATGACAATTGAACATGAAATGCTTCAAAAACAAATTAATGCATTAGCATGCAGACACTCTTTTTACAAAAAACTAAATAAAAAAAAAAACTAAACTGCAGCAATGCAGTTTTTGCAATCAATGCAATCAATCTTTAATTTGAGACATTGCAGCTACAAAGAATATATATCAAATACTTTTTTAATGAATGCAATGACTTAGCTTTACGTTTGAATGTCTGAATTGCTTTTACTCAGAGCATTAGTTCTTTTGATAAAATTTGTGGAACTACATAGTCTTATCTAGTATCCCATCAAACTTTGGCCCCTGTGCTGTCTGGGACAAGCTCCAAGTTCCCTCAAAGCCTGACCAGAATAAATGATTGGAAGATGGATGGACAGATAACTTAGCACTGCCATCAATAGGAAAACAGTCACCGAAATTTCATTGATATTGGGTAGCATCTTAATTAAAACTAACAGTAGATCTGCAACCTTTGCTAATTCTCTTTATCGCTGCAAAAAACTGGGCTTTGGAATAAATAACAAGGAAGGTATTGGGATCCACAGCAAGACACGAGCAACCCTGTGGATCTGAATGAAGTCATTGACTATCAAGCTGAGAGATGGCATTGACAAACCGAACTCCATAGTTTTTACTTGGGTGTGTGTATGAATGCAGGACAAAAATTGATGTTTTTTATTTTGTCAGAGAAGAAAAAAGTTTAAATTTCTTTTACTCATCCATTATTGAACTCGCCCATGACTTAACTTCATATTCAAGGTCTGTGCTGTTTCTCCACGTGCTAAAGGTTAGATTCTGTGCAAATCTCTAAGTTCAGTTATTTCTTGAATTGCCTCAGAAGGTTGGCCTCCCTCTTCCAACTGGGTTTTTGAGTCTTGAACATGCCAATCTAGGGTCGGGGGGACAATTACTCAGGAGTGATGGAGGAACATGGAGGGGGGGAGATTACTCAGGAGTGATGGAGGACCAGACCACTGGGGGGCATTGCTCAGCAGTGAAGGAGGACCTGACCACTGGGGGGCATTACTCAGC